>JASANG010003482.1:0-260951 GCA_030248215.1 Enoplolaimus lenunculus | reverse complement strand
GTATACCTCAGTTATGTCTCTGCGACCCTAAGGAATTTCTGAAAATTCCTAACAAATCCTGTCAAAAACTTAAATGTTAGAATAGAATTGCTGTCCGCAATATGTTTCAGAAAAATTAATCATTAACGGATTTTGGCCGCTATTGTTTCTTAATACTTTTCCAGGTTACATCAAGACAAATATGCTAATATCATTTTACCATACTTTTAATAGGAATATGAAACATATCCCTTTTTGCTCAAGTGCTGAGCATTTTTTTCTAGTTTCAACCGCTTTACCAAGCTGCTGCATTAATCCACCAATCCAGGTTATGAAAAATGAGAGGACTGATTAAACCAAATACTGAGTTTAAATAGATAGCTTGGCTGAAAGAAACTATTGTTATGGCAACAAGCGCCTAATCAAAGTATTTGTATGAAACCGAGTTGGGACGAAGCAAACAATGGGGGTGACATCGTCCGTTGCGGTGAAGCTAACCGTTTGTGTGAAACCAACCCTTGGGCTGAAACCGACCGTTGAGGTGAAACCAGCCGTTAGGGTGAAACCAACGTCTGGGGCAAAATTAACCGCTGGGGTGAAACGAGCCCCTGCGGTGAAACGAACCGTTGGGGCAAAACCAACCGTTGAGATGAAACCAACCGTTGGGGTGAAATCAACCGTTGGGGTGAAACCAACCGTTGGGGTAAAGCCAACCGTTGGGGTGAAACCAATCGTTGGGATGAAACCCACCGTTGGGGTGAAACCAACCGTTGGGGTGAAATCAACCGTTAGGTGAAATCAACCGTTGGGCTGAAACCAACCGTTAGGTTGAAACCAACCGTTAGGGTGAAACCAACCGTTGGGGTGAAACCGACCGTTGGGGTGAAACCGACCGTTGGGGTGAAACCAACCGTTGGGATGAAACCGACCGTTGTGGTGAAACCAATGGTTAGGGTGAAACCAAACGTTGTGGTGAAACCAATCGTAGGGGTCAAACCAACCGTTGGGGTGAAACCTACCGTTGGGATGAAACCGACCGTTATGGTGAAACCAATGGTTAGGGTGAAACCAATCGTAGGGGTCAAACCAACCGTTGGGGTAAAACCAACCGTTGGGATGAAACCGACCGTTGGGGTAAACCCAACCGTTGGGGCAAAACCAACCGTTGGGGTGAAACCAATCGTTGGGGTGAAACCGACTGTTGGGGTGAGACCAACCGTTGGGGTCAAGCTAACCGTTGGGGTGAAGCCAACCGCTGAGGTGAAACCAACCGTTGGGGTGAAACCAACCGTTGTGGCAAAACCAACCGTTGGGGTGAAACCAACCGTTGGGGTGAAACCGACTGTTGGGGTGAGACCAACCGTTGGGGTGAAACCAACCGTTGGGGTGAAACCAACCGTTGGGGTAAAACCAACCGTTGGGGTAAAACCAACCGTTGGGGTGCAGCCGACTGTTGGGGTGAAACCATCGGTTGGGGTGAAGCCAACCGTTGGGGTGAAACCAACCGTTGAGCTGAAACCAACCGTTGGGGTGAAACCAACCGTTGGGGCAAAACCAACCGTTGGGGCAAAACCAACCGTTGGGGTGAAACCAACCGTTGGGGTGAAACCAACAGTTGGGGTGAAACCAACAGTTGGGGTGAAACCATCCGTTGGGGTGAAACCATCCGTTGGGGTGAAACCATCCGTTGGGGTGAAGCCAACCGTTGGGGTGAAACCAACCGTTGAGCTGAAACCAACCGTTGGGGCAAAACCAACCGTTGAGGTGAAACCAACCGTTGTGGCAAAACCAACCGTTGGGGCAAAACCAACCGTTGGGGTGAAACCAATTGTTGGGGTGAAGCCAACCGCTGAGGTGAAACCAACCGTTGGGGTGAAACCAACCGTTGGGGCAAAACCAACCGTTGGGGTGAAACCAACCGTTGGGGCGAAACCGACTGTTGGGGTGAGACCAACCGTTGGGGTGAAACCAACCGTTGGGGTGAAACCAACCGTTGGGGTAAAACCAACCATTGGGGTAAAACCAACCGCTGGGGTGGAACCGACTGTTGGGGTGAAACCATCCGTTGGGGTGAAACCTTCCGTTGGGGTGAAGCCAACCGTTGGGGTGAAACAAACCGTTGAGCTGAAACCAACCGTTGGGGCAAAACCAACCGTTGGGGTGAAACCAACCGTTAGGGCAAAACCAACCGTTGGGGCGAAACCGACTGTTGCGGTGAGACCAACCGTTGGGGTGAAACCAACCGTTGGGGTGAAACCAACCGTTGGGGTAAAACCAACCGTTGGGGTAAAACCAACCGCTGGGGTGGAACCGACTGTTGGGGTGAAACCATCCGTTGGGGTGAAACCTTCCGTTGGGGTGAAGCCAACCGTTGGGGTGAAACAAACCGTTGAGCTGAAACCAACCGTTGGGGCAAAACCAACCGTTGGGGTGAAACCAACCGTTAGGGCAAAACCAACCGTTGGGGCAAAACCAACCGTTGGGGTGAAACCAACCGTTGGGGTGAAACCAACCGTTGGGGTGAAACCAACCGTTGGGGTGAAACCCACTGTTGGGGTGAAACCAACCGTAAACTCTATAAAGTGGTGAAAGTTATAATCGTAAAATTACATAGCTAACGTGTAAAAAGTGTTGAACCAAAATGAAAAATTTCGTGCACTTTCTGTAAGGAGTTTTTTGACCGTAACTATTGAAGACCACATTGGTTTGCAAAATCCTTTGGCACAAATATTCCTTACGTACTAGGATACCAGTGTACAAAATTTAAACGATACAGGTCTGATATTACTTGAGCATCAACATGCGAACTAAACTGAAAATACGCGCTTGAGATGCGCGAATCATATATATGAACACTACCGTGTTCATATGATGAAATTTCAATTTTGATTTCGGATTCTGTATAAAATTTGTTTCAATTCCATAATTTTAATAATTTGTTAAATTTTTTAAAACCATGAATTTTCACCGGTTTCCTAAATGTGTCACAACCGCAACTACAGGAGAAGAGAGCGAAGGACGAGAGGTGGTGCCGGACCTCTTTATGGACGTCTTCAACATCGTAGTTATTAAAATTTTTTGCAGTGTCGAAAGAATTTTATGCTACCGCGTCCTGTGGGAAAATATTCTTGCTCCCTCTATTTTATACAGTTTATTCGTTACAGTGTTGCAATGTTTTCAAAATACATCATGAACTTATTAGGGTACTTATGCATACAAAGCCCTGCAATCAGGAATTGTTAGTCAAGGAGCAAGAAGAGTAATAGTGAATGCAGGGAAATTTTTTGTAACATAGAATTCTTTCGACGCTGTTTAGAAGTTGCGGCCATATATACACAGGAATAATTTTTAAACGGCCAAGGCGTCGATTATTAACCTAAACTACGAATGGCAGGAGTTAATATAAACAAGAGTGGATGCTCACTCTAACAAGAGTGTGCAACTACCGAAATTTGTGTGATACGTAATCTACCACCGGGAGTTGCATTTTTGGCCAACCCCCCCTTTATTTAGAGGGGTAGTCGATGTTTGAAACGTAGAATGCACATGGTTTTAAAATTGTAAACAATGTTAGTTTACAACTGCAATATTTCAACGTGTAAAATTGAAAAAATTGTCAAACTTGATTCCCCCTTAAATAAGGGGGGCGCGCGCCGGGTACATTCTTCTGTACACAGACAGAATGTACACAGCTGCATACTCTTGTTATAAAAAGTGATCATCCACTCGTGATGTAACTGATATTACTAATCTATAGATTTTAAGTGTTTTAAGAAAAAGTCGCAAATTAAGCTTACGTTTATTTTTTAAGAATTTATTTTCTAGTTTGCCTATGATACACTGATACCAAATACAGATGCTGTACCGTCAATTACTAAACAGGTGAGAAATTTGAACTGCAATTTTTATTGCACATAAGTGCAGCATCGCGACGTGAAAAATAAGTAAAGTAGTTTCCTCAATCGCGTTTTCCGTTCGCAGAGGAGACAGTTCAGGTTTGGTTAAACTCTAAAAATTTAGGCCTGTTACAAGAGGTTCGATTTGTTGTACCAGCAAACTTTTTAAACCATTCATGGAATTTCAACAATACACAGTTTCTGGCCAATGTATAGAACAGGACCGGAACAGTAGTCTAAGCATATTCCTCAGCCTAAATCTAAGACTAAGCCTAAGCCTAGGCGTAACAATGAACCTATACCTAAGCCCAAGCATAAGCCTAAAAGCCTTAGCCTAAGCAAAATTTAGTCTAAAGCTTAAGCTTACTCTATTACAGTCCGGCCAGAAAACGTCCCAGCCCTGTTCTATACATGTGCCCATTTTATTTGCTCCCGTATCTGAACAATTGTTTAATATTGAAAATTGTTGAATAAAATTATAAGTTGTTAGACATTAATGCTTCGATTTTATTTCAGATGTATTTAATTCCAAATACAACGATCGAAAATGTTCACGTTGGCATCAGTGTCACAAAACCGTTAATAGTTCAGCATCCACATTTTGTTTTTAACCGCATAGGTAAAAATTAAATTCAAACATTAGTGCTATAACATTTTGGCCTTTTCTTCAAAACTATACTGGGTTGCGGTGAACGCATCATGTCCACTCACGAATCCTGCAATCTTCGAAAAAGCTACATTTGCTGGTAAATTGCGGTAAAAATATACAATTTATGTTTGCGAAAGATGTTAAAAGGCTCTCTGTCCATGTTAATTTTTAGGGTCGTCGCAGTTTTTGGTGGTTCTGTAAAAGATTAGGCTTAGGTTCTAGACTACTCTTTCTTGCTTAGGCTTAGGTTTAGCCCTTATGCTTAGCCTTAGGAATACACTTTTAAAGGCCAACTAGACTGTTGCTCTAAATTAGAAAATCTGGCGAATAACCAGTTACAATCAAAGTTTCTGGCAAACGTCTTAGCTGTAATCGCTACAGCTGTGTACATTATTTCGCTAAATTTGGGTTAAGAGTTTGGCTGTTAGTCCTCCAGGTACTTTCACAGATTGGCTACAAAGCCTTATGGGCTGGAAAAGGTTATATTCAAGTTTCTATTTACGGAAAATGTGGCAAAAAATGTTCATGAGATAGGGAACATGATAGGAATTTTTGATTTATTATAGTAATAAATATAAACTAGTCAAAGTGGTTGCAAGATTTGTAAATTCTAACCTCAACATCTCTAACCATATTTAGCCGTCAGATCAAAGGCTCCAAAATAATTCCTAAATAGATGTTTTAAGAGATAATAAGAAAAAAATTAAAAGGAAAAAAATTATTAAGTGTACACACCTTATGTTCCAGCCTCACAAGCATTGTTCAATTCATGCATATTTCAAAAGTACGCGTTAATTCCATCAGACATGTCAATGATTGTACATATCTCATATCGTCGATCTGGAGGTGAGTGCGTGCCCCTAGCCAACAGGTAGGTAGAGTGGCTCAGTGTCCACCCTGCAATTTTTTGAAGCCTTAAAAATATTGAACCTTGCTTGTAAGTCAACGAAAATCCTTGTATGCCCTTCCTGAAACATGTTTAGCCCTTCTAGTAAGGTGAGCTGGCTTTGGAACTGCTTGAAGCATCACAGTTGCGTTTTAACTTAAAATTTTGACATTGTTTTCTCTGATTGGTATAAAATTGTGATCACAAATTTCAATAAACTTTTTAATAAAAGGCTACTGCGCAACCTTCGTTAGCGTAAATCGAAGCTCACATGTTTCCGGGTCTTTCGGCGACTGACCTTAAAATATTACCACTGATACGCTTTAACAGCGGCAAATCTAATATATGTTTATATCACGACTTCGCCTCGGAAGGATATAACTTTATGTAAGTAAAATTGTTTTTGCGAGAAAAGAACCTATAACCTCCATTGCTTCCTTGTCTTTGCCCCTGATCTAAGCTTAGCCTGGCAAGCAACCATTTATGAAATGGAGTTTATGGCTGATCGGACTGTGAATAAATCAAAACTGTAGAGATTCTTTCTTAAGGGTGCTGAAAATCTGCACTCAATTCACACAGCTCCCATTTTTAGCAGCGTAATTTCGTTTACAGGAGAAACAAAACTTAAACGTTACGTTGTGCCACTTCCGTTAAGCTTAGTCGCTCGGCCGTTCGCACCGCAGAAACAAAGTCAATACAAGTTGACGCTGGAGTCTGACAACGACCTCGTTGATTTGAACCAGTTGTTCCCTGGTAAGCTGCAGGTATTCAAGGCATTAAGCTTGAGCTTTAGAGTATAGCTTACAGTATTCTAAATAAATGTCCGTAATAGCCCACCAGAAAAAGCAGCCAACCGTAGAAATAATAAAAATGATTTAATATTGAATTTACGAGGCGTATGGTGTTTTCGTATAATAGATATTGAGAATAGATATTTTAGAGATTGATTGGATTAGCTTTAGCCTTTAGATGAGGATTAGGCTTATGTTTAGACTTCCGGCTACACTCAGTCTTTAAGTTTAGGCTAAGGTTCAGACGTAGGCTTAGTAAACTTGGACAGGCCCCTGTAATTAACATAAGGGTTAAGGCTAATCTATGACGCATTAAAATTTACTTTTAGTTAAGGGTGTTATTTTAGAATTCGACGTTGATGCTAATGAGGGTGCTGCATCTGCAATGGGTTTTGCAATACGTGGTCAAACGTCATCGGTTGTTACACTGTTAGCTGCTAAAAGCTCAAGTAAGCATGATTGTTTGCTAAAAAGGTGCTTTTAAACTGGGATGGCTTTAAAATCAATATTGTTGCAGCGGTATTCACAAAGAAAGCAATTTTCGAGCAAGCGTAACGAGCGATATGAGTTTTAGTACGAAAACTCTAGTGTTCAGTTAATATATTTTGTGTGGACATGGTGCGGAATTATAACCGCAAGACAAATACTGCACGTGTTTTACGATCATTAAATGTATAGTTTTTCGCCTGGACAAAAATGTTAAATCATTAAAATAAATCTATTATAAAAAATTAGTATATAAGGTGAATATTTTGCTTATTTTCGTAGGTAAAAATATAGTTTTCACTCAGAGTTCAATATAGATAATTATATAATTAGTTCAGGCTCCGTTGAAAATTTTTAAAATTTTACTTTTGAATAATCCGAATTTTAATACAGCAGTCAATGCGCAAGTTCTACAATCATTTAAATCAAATAATTTGGTACACACACACATATATATCTATATCTATCTATCTATATATATATATATGTATGTATATGTATATTATGTATATATGTTTGTTTAGAAAAGTACCGCATTCAGTCGGATAGTTTCGAAAGCTTATACTTGTTTATGTCGGATTTTAATCGACGGCTTAGTGCAGCGCTCAAAACAACTAACGACATGTGCGGCATTCACTATTCTGGCACGTTACCACTTCAAGAGTATTTTTCGTTCATTGATCGTCATTTTGAAGTAATCTTTTCTTTATTTTAAGTGAATTTTTTGCTTACTACAAAGAAAAGTTTCGGTTTAATGTGCAGTAGTCAGCCGGCTTTGCGCAATGCACAAATATCAGTGAATGCGCAACAATCTGCATGCAAATGTTCTTTTCACAGAATGATCGCGTTTGTGTTCTAAGAAAATATTGTTTATATAGTAAGGCTGAAATGATGCCCAAAATACGCATGTGTGGCATTCCAGCTTTAATTAAATAGATATGCGTTTTAACTTTTGTAAGTACCATTTCGTGATACAGAGATCTGTTGTAAAACAGAAATTTAGGCCGACAGTCTGAAATGGGTCAACAACGTAGCTGTTAATAGAATGGTTTACACATGTATCGTTTATTATTTAAATTGCAGTAAAATCTAAACTTGTTAGCTTAAATAGCATCTAATCAAAAGTATATCACCGAATTTGCAAAATAGTTTGTCCAAATAATTAAAAAATTTTTAAAGTTTTATTTCACATCAATTTTACAGATTCGAAAACGAGTTGAAAAACTTGACGAAGTGTTGCGTCAACGTTGCGCTCAATTTCGAGTCATTCAACGGTGTTTGTTGACTAAATTCAAAGATACAAACCCAACTCCGCTCACACATATGGACGCTCTCATGGAAATGACGTATCGACAGGTATACGGTTACGGGTACAGGGGGTTCAATCCAGGGGGAATAATGGATCGAAATTGGGCGCTGTCTCTTTGAAAAGAGATTAGCCAAACGCTTAACAAAGCATCCGGACATCCGGTCATACTTTTCTTAAGAACGGATGGGCTGTTGCATTCAGAATACAGGCGAGTTCCGAGAGTGGTGGCCAGGGGGGTTGATTTTTAACGGAAACCAGAGTAGTTACTGTCAGGTAAAAACATTACTTTTTTGAGTCATTATAAAAGTTTTATCATGTCAATCTTGAACAACGTATATTTTAGTCATTATTTTTCTCGCCGATCAACAACAATTCGCATTCCTCCGTACGCCATAGATTCAGGTTTACGCTTGCCCTAACTGGAAGGCCTGTTGCCAGCTCACCTTGCCAGTGGCCTAAAATTTTTTCACGAGGGGCGCATAATTGTAAACCAAAATCCTAGGCGCACCACTGATTCTGGCTTAAATTTAACTGTGCTAATATAGTAGCTGCAAAGTGACCCTATTTTATTGCAGATTCAAGGCCTTAACAGTGCCATGACTGAACTACGAGACAATCTAGATGCGTCGACGGCGAGTGTTGCTGCGTGCACGCGACTTGTGCAGTTATTGCTTCGACTGCAGTTGCAATTATCTGACGAGAGCACAGCATTAATGTCGTATATACTTTGCCCGATTTCTGCTGATCAAACTTTAACGCTAGCCGCAGTGGATCAAATGGTAAAAATCCATGGTTGTATGTATACCTGATGTAACGTATTTGAGAAACGGATATCGATTTTTACTGGAACCGGATATTCGGTTACACTTTTGTTTTCAAATTAAATTAATTTAACTAATTGTGAAAAAAATTTTCCTCAAACCTTAACTGTTTTTAGTTGCAGTTTGTTTATTATAACAATTTTTGATCGAGCCCATATACACGGGGATATGAGGGAGATTGTGTATAAATATCCTCGCTCGCTGTGCCAGCTCGTAGTAAAACTTTTAAGAGGTTTAAACGCGACCAAAACGAAATCCGGGCTGCAAAACAGTTTTTTCATATCATCTATCAATGTTTTGGTCAAGTCTGTTGAAATTAATACCAAAGTTACAGGGATGGGAAGAACGTTTAGACGCCGCGCTATCATGTGTCAATCATATGTTGAACAAACGCGTCCCGCCTCCGCTGGCATCTGGTGATCTTACATCCGGCGGACACCTCAATATCGCAACAACGGTGAAGCTTAAAAAACAGATTGGAACACTGGTCGATAAAATGCTCAAAGGCGCACTGTTATCAGTTTTGATAAAGAATGATGTCATTGCAAGAGGCAATGATGAACCGCAGAAAAAAAGAAAGCAGAGTTTAGGTATAAAGGAATAGCCGTTGTTTAGGCTGATGTTTGCCATTTGTAGGCAGAGTGTAAACGGGTAGTGAAAAATAATGGAAACACAGATACTGATAAAAAATAACGGAAAACAAAATGGTAAATGGATATTAAAGTATACAAAATTTTAAACATATTGTATGTTGCAGGCAATACAACCAAGGCATGCAAATAGTATTCAGTAAGGTTTCTGCAATTTTTTTCATAATTTTGTACAAGTTTGTTTATATTTAGAGCAAATTGAGAGTAAAATTGCAGTATATACGTATTTAAAACTCGAAAGGTCTGCAAGTGATTTATAATTAAATATATGAGCATCAAAATGCGGAATTTCTGTTATTATTGTAACGGAAACGGAAACGGGCACCAACTTTATGGGAACCGGACACTGAGTTTTACCGCAAACAGACACTGAAGCAAATATCCGATTACACCCTGCAGTTAGTGATATTTCGTCTTCTCGTAGAACACAACTGGTGTTAAACAGGTGAGTAGAAATATATTAAAGGCGCAAGTTCAAAGTACAGAAACCTAAATAGGTGTATTTTGAGCTAACCTATTTTAAACCCCGCCTTGCATCTGCCAACGGTTTGAAATCCAGTGTAATCTAGTTGGCTTTAAGTTCTGTTTGGGGTTCTTTCAGTGCCCTGCATATTCTGGAAACTCTCAGGTGTCTATTACGTACTTAAGTATGAATTGCGAGCGTAAGTGTACTCTTGAATCAAAGCCTAAACGTGAAAGCACGATTGGGGCAAATATTGCTAAGATATTGCAAAAAAGCTAAAATATTCTATTTGAGATATCAATAATAATAGTATAATATATTTATTACGGTAAGTTGTTTAGATTCTGGGAAACGCCGTGCGTCAATCCTTACAGAAAACTCTAACAATGTGGATCTGTCAACTGCTGATAACGCGAGTAATATGTCTAGTGCAAGCATTGGTACAGGTATAGCACCTCCCTATTTTGGTCCATGTATAAAAATCATTGGCGGAACGTTATTGTGCGGGGCTGCAATACAGTAAGCTTAACCCCTTCTCACACTGAGTTGCCTGTAGGCAACTCAGCGCAGTGTATATACGTTAAATAGTATATATCGCACCGTGTTTATCAATTGCAACACGTATACATAGTACTAAATCACCACAAGACGTTTCAGCACCCTCAGGCTCGAGCGTCAAGCTCCTATAGCTGAGTGGTGATGGTATACGCCTCCCACTCCAGTCACTGGAGTTTGAATTCTAGCATAAAAGTAGGTCTCAGGGGAAATAGAAAATATTCATGTGAGAAAGGGTTAAGCGAAAAATTTTCAGTTTACTATCTATAACCCCTTCTCACACTGAGTTGCCTGTAGGCAACTCAGCGCAGTGTATATACGTTAAATAGTATATATCGCACCGTGTTTATCAATTGCAACACGTATACATAGTACTAAATCACCACAAGACGTGAGAGCACCCTCGGCTCGAGCGTCAAGCTCCTATAGCTGAGTGGCGATGGTATACGCCTCGCACTCCAGTCACTGGAGTTCGAATTGTAGCATAAAAATAGGTCTCAGGGGGAATAGAAAATATTCATGTGAGAAAGGGTTAAGGTTTATGCCATTTTTGATTATGCTTAGGCTTAGGTTTTAACTCACACTTACGCTTAAGCTTAAGCTTAGGCTTATGTAAAAACTAACTGTTACACTTAGGCTTAGGTTTAGGCTTAAATTACTGTTACGGCCCTGTTCTATAATTGGCCCTATTTTTACTTGTCCTGTATTGTGAACAACTGGAGTTCTTGTAACGCGCACATAGTATAATCCTGGAAAGCTGTTTAAAAAGGTTTTTGGTTGATCAAAGCTTGAAAAAGTTAAAAAATTTGTAATACTTTGTCATAAACGTTAAGCACGAAACTAAGCCTAAGCTTAATCGTAATCCTAAGAGCAACCTTAAGCATTCCAGTTTCTAAGTCCACCAATCTCACTGCCGCAGGCTGTCTCCTATAATTAACAAGGGCCATAAACGACTACCGACCTTTTCAGCACCAACATACATCACACTTCGAAATCCAGGTGATGCGATCCCTGAAGAATCAGAGGAACAACTCGAACCAGAAAATCACCCCGAAGGCACGCAACCGACAACACGAGCAGAACACTTGTTCTCAGCTACTGAACCAAAAGTCGGCAACCAATCGGAATCATTCACACCTGGCTCCGAGAAGGATGTCGAAAATCAACAATTGGCAGACAATGTCGGAGTGGGTGAGAATTTGAACCATACCCAGCCAACACGCGTAACTCTGGAACCCATTCATAGACCAGCATCAGGCGATAGTTCGATATCGGCTTCGCTGAAGGCGTCAAAAGTTAGCTCACCAGAAAGCGCTGCAAGTACTGCGAGAAGTGGAGTTAAAATTGAGCAAGAACAAGAGCACGAAGAAAACGTCGACCGATCTCAAACACGGGAAACTTCTACAATCGGAGGCGGAACCGAAGAAAAGCTACCAAACGGACAACTGATGAATGGAATGTTACTGGAAGCAAGCGATAATTCTCCACCAGGAGGCTCCAACAGCCAAGCTAGACCGGATAATAGCGTTAGGAGTGGCACTGAAATTGAAAATGAACACGATGGAACGATTGCCGTGATTGAAAAGTTGAAACAAGACGGTAGCGGTGACGATAGTGCCAAAGAAAGTGACGAAGGCTTCTTTTAACACTAAAGTTGCCACTTTACAATATATGAAGATAAACCGATATAAAAACATTTTGTATTAACCTAATGTTCTTTTTAACTCACAAACATTTAGAGTGTTATATATATTTATAGATGTGAATATAAAATCTGCATTTATGAATGAAATTCGGAGCGGAACAATTTGAAATAGGAACACTTACAAAAAAATCTGCTGTTTATGCTGCTTCATCGAACCGACAGCGATAAAATCATTAAAAACCGACTCGTTGTATGGCCGTTTCGCGTAGAAAAAGACTAACTCTAAATATGATAAACCGAATGTTTTAAACTAAAACAGCGCTACAAGTAGGTGAAGTATACCTAATATGGGTAGTAGCCTAATATGGTAGCCCACTCAGTTTTTTAGGCAGATCAGTTGAACAAAAAATCGCATAAAAATGTTTCTGGTGTCATCAGAAAGAACTTTAAAAATTACACTTAGTGATGTGAATAATTTTCTTTCTACATAAATTATTTATTCCGCAACGAAACGGTTAGCGAGAGGAGATTATAATTCTTCGCAAAAACAAAACGAATTGTCGCAGCGTTGTAAATCCTACCATTCAAATATGTCGACTTTGAACTCGATCGGTAGCGTGTTAAACTTTCTTCCAATATGCCAAAAATTAAATGGGTCCAGTACTGTACCACTGCATTGTTGACCAAAAAGCTGGACCACCTTAAAAACGGGTTTAGTTTCCCAATAGCCACATATTAAATCGGAACCGGATATAAGGTCGCGCTAAGGTATTATGTGGTGTTACGTATGTTGTAATGGCACGACCGGATATCCGGTTCCGGTTTAATATCCTGCAAAAACTGATATACGTATCCGGTTTCGGTACCTGGTATAAACCTAAACGGATATTTACGGTTGTGGAGCCGAGTATCATAAAACTGTTTTTACAATTGAGAGCGTCTTTATTAACAACTTGCTGCAATTATCTTTCTGGGCAACTCAAGAAATTGAAGTTTTGATACGTTTTCAGCTACTTTTAACTTATATAAGCAGCGAGAGTTAAACGCATTTTTTGCATTAAATATTAATTTTTATCAGCAGCAATTATGAACTTGATAACGCACAAAAACCTTGAGCACGCTAAAAATACTGCGAAAAAATAAATTATATTAACACATACAATTTTGCGGTATGGTATCCGGTTCCTGTTCCGGTAAATAATTCAATATTTGTTTCCAGATACGGTTATTCGGGAAATTAACATCCGGTCGCACGGGATCTACACACAAAAAAGAACTTATGAACTTATTCGAAAAAGTATTTTCTGTGGCAAATCTGAAAAATTTGTTGTGATATTTAAGACAATTTTTCTAAAAATAACTGGAAAATTTTTATTTTCAGACTTTATTTCAAAAGTGTTTTGAAAACTCTCCTGTTATAATAGAAATACTTTTCAAGTGCACCTTGTAATTATATTTCTTAAATTTAAGAAATTTTTTCTTAAATATCAGAAATATTATTTTGAGTGTACTGATGATGTAGACCGCGTCGGACCAGTAATGCAGTTTCTGGATGGTAAAATCCAGTAAATGATTCGCTCCAGTTTGCGCTCGGCTTATGGTCCGATCGTGATCGCAGGTTCTAGTCGTCCGACTCTTAAGTAGTCTATGTCGTATATCATACCAAAACGTGCCGCAATATCATTCTTGGTTGGGAGGCTTATCTGATATCAGACGGGACCCAAGTAACTCTAATGCGGCCGCTCATTATGTAAATGATGCATGAGGCAATTGAAATAAAATTTTTATAAGATAACAACCAAAAGTTACGCACAGAATTTTTAGAAAATTCTTGCGCGAGAAGCGAGCAACAATGAAAGCGAAATCAGCTAGGATTCCCGAATGCGGTTGGCTGGTAATCGGAAGAGTTAACACGGAGACTTCTACGATCCTGCCACTTACGGATTTAACTAATTTGAATCGCGCAAAATTGGAACCTAAAACTTTTCACCAAACATTGTCTCATGATGAAAAATACATGCCACCAAAAAATTCACTCTTTTTTGTAATATTATTGGTGAAACAAACTTTAGTTGAAAATAGGGATTCCCTATCTGCTGTCGCAAAAATACTTCGACAGTTTATTTTCGGCGATTGTCTAGTTTTATATACTATACGAATGAAATCTGCTTAATTTTTAGCGTCATTTTTTAGCAAAATATTAGTTTCCACCGAGCAAAATTTAATACCGGAATTTTTAATTGCGTTAAAATTTTACCGAAACCGGAACCGGAAGGTCAAAAATTGCCGGAACCGGGACAGCAATTTCGGTTGTAGCCTTCTATACAGTTTCAAACTTAATTATGAAGCGAGTGGCCGAAAAAATGCGATGAATGATAACGATTTTCAGTGATAAATCTAATAGATTTATAGTTTACTGTTTAAGTAGCAATTTTAAAAGCTGAGAGAAATTAATCTTCTGATATAGCCCCGTATGGGGTGGCTTCCCCCATATGACACCTAAATATGCCCCGCCCCAGGCCTAATACCATCTCGGCATCATTCTTTTTGGACGACCGTAGCTACGTATGGTTGTTAATTTGCATACGACGGCATGCAGTCATATCTGTTGGGGGTTACGATTAGGGGCCATAAACTCTCAACCCAGAGTATGAGAGCAACACTACACTGTTTATTTATAAGGTCACTCATGCAATTTAATCTCCAACTCATACAAAACTGTTTTGCCGTGCACAAAGCATACATAATTGCTTGAGGTTATCAGTTGAGGACTCTGATGTCGCAAAAACCGGTCGTCGATACTGGTGTTGCCCGTATGGATTACAACAAGGACGTAGATGCCTGGCTGGCAGATTATGCCGGGTCTTCGACGGCATCTGTTAAGGCAGGACGTCTTGCGAGGCCTAAGCACTTCCATGTGCACTGTAAGGAAGGTTGAAACGTACACCAACCGTGCCTCATGTGTGCCGGACTGTTATATTCACATTTCACAGGTCGAAGATGTATCACGTGTTTACAGTTTTATGAGCAGGTTTAACTGCAGGTTTACCTTCAAAACCAGCTTCTGATATTACGCACCTTCGTCTCGCATTAACAAGTTCCACATACTAAAAACTCAAACATCTTTCAAATTACGTGTGTACACGGATCATACTCGTATAACCACACCTTTTCCCTAGAAATGTATTGCAATGGGTTTTGACGCAAACAGTCTATAACTCCAATAAAAATACTTAAAACGAAATCAGAAAGTAAAATATATAACACTTCATTTTGTACCAGTTCTGGAACTATGATACCAAAACGGAGGGAGATGAATCAGCAGATAGAAGAACTCTATTTGAGATTTGCCGTAAAGTATAAGCGTAATTCTGTGGAAGGCGAAAAGCAGTGAGTCCCGAATAGCACAAGAAACCGAAGTGCAAACGGAGAAGCGGTTTCATATTTTTCTTTTTGCACGCGTGGAAAATGTTAATGGCTATTTCAAAAAATCAACGAATACACATTTCAAATTCAAACATATCAGTAGTTAACACGCCCGGGGTTTGTAACTACTAATACCTAAACTGCTCTGGCTGTTTATATCTTGGGATGTATGAGTGACGTTTTTAAGCACAACGGCCCCTGTGTTTTAACCGAAGACATTAATTTTACAATCAAGCAGTTAGATGATAAAAGTTTAAGCAACAATTCTAAAGTACATGTGCTATATTAATTTTCTATAAGTGAACACCTGCTAAATTCTATAATCGCACTAAAGATGCAATATAAAGAATGATAAATTTTGTGTATAATGATCTTTGGATTCGGAAATTTTGTGTATAATGATCTTTGGATTCGGATTTCATGCAATCAAACGCATGTTATTTACTCAGCTAGGACAACTTAATGATTATCAAGAATTTCGCAGAATTGTGACGAACAAAGAATATTTATTCAGGTCGATGGGCGTTGACGGTTTGGCGTATTACAATTGAATTTCACTGTGTGTAGGCTTTCTTTTGCAATTGCTAACAATGACCAGCAGACAAAATGTTCCGATGTCACATGCCTCTAATCTCAGCGTGGGAAGTTGTTGCACAATGCGTTTGACTAAATTTCGTATTTCTGGTGTATTCCTAGTTGATGTTTTTCAGTATATCGGTAATTAGCATGTATCAATGTTCCCTGACCGGGACTATTTTGCATTCTTCACCGCGAAAAACGCCAAATATATTTCCATATTTGCATTATTTATCGTTTCCATTTATCATTTGTTTCTAAAGCTACATTTCGGTACGTTGGTTTGTTGAACAAATCAATACAGCATCACTTCAGTGTGCTTAGGATCTGTTGTAAAATGAAACAAATGTGATATCTGTTGGAACTTGGTTGGAAAACCCGGTTTACGCGACCCCTCAAAGTTAAGGATTACGCCGTTAATCGAACCTCGACCCTTTTGCACTTAAGTCAAGCGTGCTGCTACTACAACATGTACTTTATATTCAGTTATATGCACATGTATGGCAATCTATGCTTTTACATATATTTACCGTGCACATATACCGAGATATATAGTATTTTGAACGTCTAAACGATACATCACAAACAAACGGGTTTTTTTTCACGGGGAGCATTGGAGGGCCGTGCCCCACCAAATTTGGCTGGCGCTCCCTCAAATTGAGTCGGACTTAAGGTAAACAGTCTTGATTGTATTTATTGCTAGGTGAAGATTCATGCGTCGGACTTCTCGAAGATGGAAGATATCAAGGCAATCATATTTGGCAACCGTATGGCTGTATGCTACACATGTATTCTTACGGGTGAGTTGTAAGTTTACAACCAACATATCACATATATAATTTGAACTTGGACTTTGATTTGCACTAGCAGTTTAGCAAGCGTGGCTTTTTAGCAAGCGTGGCTTTTTAGAATTTATACAGATTTTTATGTGTTGTTTTCACCGCTGACGTGGTTGGCCGGTCGGTGGATCTTTTCCTCCACATGTCTCCGTCACATATATACTAACTCCATTTCCAGAACCATGACCCTCATATCGTCCTGCACAATATTTTTCTAGATTTCATCTCCTCTCGGTCTTCCCCTTTTCGCGTTCCTGGCACTTCTCACGTAAACTGTATTTTCTCTCAGCATCAGCCTATTTTATACAGATGCTTTTTCTGTGTGAAATTCCGTAGCCGTGTTTTAGCCATAGCCGATCATGTTTGGACAGTAAGCGGTATGGGAAGGCGAGTTGGGTGTTGTTTATTGGCGATTCTCGACAGCGTCAGCTTTACTACAGTTTTACAAACCAAGTCAGTGTTGAAAATTATCTCGGACACAAACCAAACAAAAAGTATCATGCGGATTTGGAATTTAAAGACGCCGAATTGAATTTAACTGTGGTACGTTGGGACTTAAAGTTTGATGTTGTTAATGGCTGATTAATTTTAAACGGGACTGACTTCTTTGAATTTTCATAAATCTAAAATTCTGTGTAAGGTTCAGTATTGTGAAACGTAATTTTGGTTTAAGCTCTTGTGTCAATACATTATTACTTGCTGCTAAGGCATAACTTCTTCGAGCATTGATGGAGAAATGAATTTTTCAAGTTTCTTTTGCCATATGGGACACGAAGTGGATGCTTGCACCTTGTTCATGGTAGGGCAATATGAGTGGTAATCATCAGATGTCATTATTACTAATCTGTTTAACGTGTTTTGATTTTTGTTTCTTAGAATTTCCTTTGGCATCCGAATATCAATGATTCGGTCCAAGACGTATTACGTGAACTGATTAACGCTCCAGTTTATCCAGATCTGGTTGTTGTAGGAGGAGCAACGGTGAATTGTTATTTTAGTAAACTTTTCAGTCCAACGTTAAAAATACATTAAAATGTACGTTGTCTTGCAGCTAATATAAAAACTTTTTTTGCTGCGGGGGTCAGTACACTAGCAGAGTGGTTATTTAAATAGTCAATATCTTTATTCCGATTGAAAACCTGTTCGGTGTATTTTATATCATTATCGTAGTGTTCGTTAGATTTCGATTTCAGTGGACAATTAAAGAAAGCAACGGCAGTCTAAGCCATTTGGAGTCCTATAAAGGTTCGTGTGTGATGTTTCGTTTAGTTTTAGTTGGGAATTGAACTATACAACTTTAATATTTGTAGTCGTTTCTTAGTTCATTATGGTTATTTAAGTTTCTAAATGACTAATAATCCTCGCACCGAGTTAGCTTTATTATCACGCATGTTCAGATGGTTTATTGATTTTGTTTCAGCTAATGTGTCAAAAATTGCTCCTTACTTAATTGATCTCACTCGTCATTCACGTGTGCTTTGGTTTGTGCAACGTAAGGCTTAAGTTGATTATATTTTTGAAGTACAGTTGAATCATGATTTGTCTGGTTTTCAATACATAAAATATATCAATCTTCTTGCTTAGATTTTCGATTTCGTGGGTATGTTAGGTGAAATTAGGACGTTTTAATACCATAGCAATACTTATTTTGTGTTTTGGAGGAGCCATTTAAGCCAATGGTGTTACCGTTTACCAAAGTCACTTAACTTAAAATAATGTTAGGTGGCTTCTACGTATTTACACGCTAGAGTACTGTTGTTCTAGGTAAAAGTGCTATAGTAACATTATATCGCGTTCTATGGGCTGAAAACAATATATACTCTTAAATATACTATTGTGAAACTTTTAGTGTTAGTTTTTTGTGATTTTAGCTCCAATCAATGAAAGGAAACGTGCTTTGGAATATAATATAACATCGATTACAAATGCAATGATCAATATGTATAATGATGCTGCCATTGATGCTCTGTAAGCCGATTATCCACTCGTGTTTAAATATAGAGTATTGTTCTATTGTTTGTTTTTCGTGTTACTTTAATATTGTTTTGTAATATTGTTTTGCCAATTGGGTACAAAGCCGTAGTAATACGTTAGTGGCGTTCCTTTTGTTTTTAACTTACATATTTGTAATATGGTTTAGTTTAGTTCTTTAGTTTTTACGAAATGTTTCTGTTTTAGTTCACGTTCAAATGTAAAAATTTGGTACTCAGGTCGCTTGCTGTCCAAACATTATCCGGATGATTCCGAAGACGGCATCCACATGGGTCCAGTGGCGTTGTCTTATGTAAGTTTGTTTTTGAGACAGTTATCTGTTGTGCTCGCTGCACAATTTTACATGAGCTATTTAAATTTTTAGACTGAAACCGAGTTACCTTCTCCATTGGAATGTGTCGAACACGACATTTATAGCGTATTCATTAAAACAGTTTGATTATTTCTTCCAACATATTTTTGACTGTATTGCTTTAAGTAATTTATGAGCTGTGTAAATCCCGGATTTTTTCAAATGGTACGCTGCGTTTAACAATTGTTTAGGCCCTTCGGTTTTTTAGGACATGCAAATTTTGTACAATTTGTTCTGCAATGCTGTTATGAATTATCCAGATGGCACATGCTGTGGCCATTCAGAAACGAGAAGTTTACTGCAGACAGTCGTGTTATGCTTTTTTGTTCTATGGTAAGTGGCCTGTTTATAGTGTTGAGCTATAGTCGATTATAATTTTGTATTTGAAAATTGAAACAAGCTTGGATTATTGGATGTCGTGGAAACCGATAGCTTCTAATCGTTTGACTAGCATATACTTTCGCTACTGCCTATCATTGAACGGTAACGTTATCTTTTGGAATCGTTATTTAATCATTCTGAGGCTATGCTGTTGCTTTAGCGTCACTTTTTCCGTTGTATGCCTTGTGTTTGCCAGAAAACGACAGAACCATCTGAACGGCAATATAGGTTAGTTTGCCATTCTGTAGGTAACAATTTTGACACTAAGCATAATTGATGTGTTTTAATTTTGTTATATATACAAATACGACCAGTCGTAGTGGAATTACATTCATTGAGCGAAGCTCGAACACACGTAAGCAATTAAGGTAATATGCAAATTAGTTATTAGGTTTGTAACCCTAATAATAGCGAAATATTGTAAAAACGCCTAATTTAGGCTTATCAATTATGCTTATATGCAAATTATCTGTTAGCTAACTACTCAATAATTATCGGTTTTAGAGATTTGTAAACAATATATTCAGATTCCTAGCACCCAAAAACTTTCAGTTACCGTAACAATTATTGAAATAATTTCAAAAGTCAATTTTGTCTTGTCAAGTAAGCTATTATTTAAGTTAGCTATTAGCTAACTATTCAATTATCGTTTTTGCAGGTTTGTAAACAATTTATTCAAATTTCTCGCATCCAAAAACCAGTAACAGCTGTAATTAGATTGTTTTTGACACTAATAATTTTTGAAATATTGTAAAAAGTTCGAATTTAGGCTTATATATTATGCTAATATGCAAATTATCAATTATTTAACTACTCAATTATCGGTTTTGGAGATTTGTAAACAGTCTATTCAGATTGCTCGAATCCGAAGACCCTTTTGTGCTGAAATATTTTGCTTGCAAACGTTATAATTAGTGAAATAATGTTGAAAGTCCTTATTTTGGCTTAAATAATTATGGAAATTAACCAATAGCTAATAAATGGCTTAAAATTTTAAAACCCAAATACGAGGTTAACACTCCCAGGATAATTCACTTTCAAATAAAAAAGTTTATCAGAATTGCTTCAGCGGTTCCTGAGATTCTTTTCGGAAGGACCGACGGATTGTTTTGGTAACGTCACATAACGTTGAGAGTAGTTTTAACCTTGTTATACATTTGCACGCAATTTAGGATATGGTTTGATACAAAATTATTTTGTTTACGTGTTGGTATTGTATTGTTTCAGTTGATAACGCGGAACTTTTAGTGAATCACGGTCACAATATCAGCATATTGGTAAATAAATACGATGCTAATGAAAACAACAAACAAGTGCGGTGGTACGCGTGGACAAGAATATGCGCTATTATGTTATTGATTTATATTTGTGACAGGTACGAGGGTGTGTGGAGAGTGACAGGTACGAGGGTGGGTGGAGAATATCTTTTTGGTGATGTGAAGAAAAGGGCAGCGTGTTGAGAAAGCTGAGGGACGAATGGTGGTGAGAATGAATTTTGTTGACAGAAACATTGTTTACCACATCTTTATGCATGCTTTGGGTTATGTTTCATCTATGATGGGTTTTTGCAAAAGAGGAATATTTGAAGGGTGATTTGTTTGTAAACACATTAATTCTTTGGTCTGTACGGGTTCTGTTTGTAATTAATTTAGGTCGTCTCTGTTCATGAAAGAAAACAAATGGTTTACGTATTTCAATTTCTTTCTGCCAGTTTGTTACCTTGGTGCGCTTGGCATCTTTTTTACTGAAGAAACTGCGCAGGTATGTTGCATACATTGTGAGTTATGTACATTAAAAATAAAATATTATAATAAGTAAAAAAGTAAAAACTGTTTGCCTTAACGTTTGACATACTAGTAGAACGAAACGGAGAACCAGTCACATTATTAATGTCTTTTAACCTTTTATCAGTTTCATTTGAATTTTTCTTTATTGTGAATAGGTATAAAATGTACCATTTCACAATGAACACGTTTAGAATAAGAGATGTACTACGGAATGATTTAGCAATATGTAACTCTAATGCTAGAACTGACACTATACTGGCGCCGCAAATCAAAATTTTTGTTTACAAACAGAATGTTTTGTGGTCTCGTGCTGTCATTTATGTTCCATGGTGGACAGCGTTAAAATGGTCAAAAAGTATATAGCCACACTAACTGTTAGTTTGGATGCTGACATTCCCTAGCCGGTGGTTTACCTGTTATAGACCTCGTTTATGCATCGTGACCAAACTGACGAATGGAAAGGATGGATGCAATTTTTCATTTTAACCTATCATATTACGGGTGCTGTTAAGGTTAGTGAAGTGATGTGTAAATAGAAAGTGGTTTGTAACAACAGTAGTACGTAAAGCTGTGATGAAGGTTTGCTTAATTGTATTCTCAGTAAGAGCACTGTTTGGGTTTAGTTACGAATGTTTTTGTTTATTTTTGGTTGCAAGAGATTTTACTGAAACATGTTCTGGGCAGTTTTGTGATTGTAGGATTATGTTATAGTTTTTTTACAATCTTTATATTATGCCTTTAACTGTGTTGTGTTTCAGGTTCTGTGGATTTATATGCTGATTCGATGTCTTGTGTCCAGTTATTTTTTCATTTCTGGCTATTGTCACTTTTGTTACTTTTGGACCACCGGAGACTTTTCTCTGAAACGGGTGTTAACGGTAGGTTTCTTACTTGATGTTTATAACACTAGTCGTTTATAATATTCTACTGTACTGGTGAAAAGTTAGTACCGTGTGAAAAATTAATGGACATTGTATTTTCGCTTAGTTCTAGGCCCGACATTGAAATTTATAAAAGCCTGCAAAACAATTGTTAATGTTCCAGGTTTTATTTCGCTACAATTTCCTCGTGTTTCTATTGTGTCTCACCATGAATCGACCATATCAGTTTTACTATTTTGTGCCAGTCATTTCGTTTTGGTTTATCGTTTGCTATATCACAATGTCAGTTGGGCCACAAGTCACCGCTCATTCGGCAGAACGTTAGTAAATACGTCACAATTGTTTTAAACTTTCTTGCAGGTTTCAATTTTACGCTTTATATCCGGTTGATTTGTAGTAAAACATGTCTAGCATATTTTGATACAATGAAGAAAAGTTTAGTATCATGATGTCGCCCACTTAAAACGCATTTAATTGTTTCCATTTAGTTTTCTGCGAGAGTCATACTACGGCAGACATGCGGCGAACTATGATTTAAACCGAAGTTCTTATTCATATTATTATTATTGCAAACGAGATCAGTAAACCGTTGTCCTAATTTAATTGCAGGGTTGTTTCGTATACTTTTTTATTTGTGGATTAACTTGTTTATTTATTCCGGATAACTTATTATTCATGCTAAATTCAGTGTGATTTATATGTAAACGTTTTAGTAAATCCTGTACATTATTTCTACGTGGTGCTAAAGTTTGTTGTCCTGTTCGGTGTTATATCGGTTTTGTATCTCAGCGAGGTTAGTTATATAATAGTACAATTCACTTCCAGAAGCAAGGATGTGGTTCTGTTCTTTGTTGCAAAGCATAGAGAGCTGTTATTGTAGTGTGGTCTAACGTGGACTGCCGCCAATTAAAACCAGTATTTTAGGTATCGATAGCTTCTTTGTGTTAACATTTTCAATAATATTATTGATTGTAACAGCCAGTGATTGGCTGGTTTTCAAAAAATCAAAACCATTTGTTTTTTCGTGAATGTAATATTGACTTTGTTTTTTTATTCCGGTTTATAGATATTTTTTGAAAACGTGTTCAGTTTGCGTCCTTGGCGTCATTTGTTCATCTATCCTGACGCAAGTATCTCAGAATGGTGGTTTCGATGGAAATTGGACAGATATGTAAGTCGGAATTACTAGAATATTTTTGTAACCTGCTGAGTCCCGGGTTCTCTTTTTTTATTTCATGTTTTTTTGGTCCGTAGTATATGCGTAGTGTACTTTGGAAGCTTTTCGAATATTGCTAAGGGCTGCTGATAGGTTAAAGTGTAAGTAATAATTTTCGTCGAAAGCAAAATTTTAAACTAAGTTTACAACTTGTGCTAACGTTGAAAATTTCTGTTGCTTCATAATGCCATCAGACATACTCTGTTTGTGTTTTGGTTGTGTGTGAAGGAAGGCCAAAATGCAAAATGTGCGTAGCTATGTTGTATTCCACAGTTTTTGGTAAGTTACATAGCCATGTTTTAAGCTTATCATCTACTTGGATATTAAAGTTTACTTCTATTTGTTTTAGAGCGCACCTGCTGGGATGGTGTTTGCGTTTTTGGTGAGTATCGCTCGCAGTTTTGTTATTATACGCGATTCAGATGGGTCGAATTTGTTCTCACGCCGTTTGACGTTGATATGTGTGTTGATATGTTTAACTGGGTTATCGGTGAGTACTTTATGTTATTATGGTAATTTCCTGATTTTAGTGTTGCGAAGCTGTTTGTTAATAATATTGCTATATCGACAGTTTAGAACGGTTGAATAAATTGCCAAGTTGAATTAATATTGTAAAAATTACTTTCGCCAGCAAACTAGTGAGGTTAAGAATAGAAATAATATTTGTAGTTCAAGATTCTGTGGTTGTTTTGTTACTTTTAGACGTATTGTGGTTTTGTTTATCAGTGCAGTTCAAAGACAGATTGCAACGAGGTTCATTCTTACATTTCGTTTTTGCCGGTGCGTTGAACATGGAATAACAAACTGTTAAACTAGGGCTGGTAGAAATTTGACGACCGCTTTCACATTATTTTTAACACAAATGCTGCAGAACTTCTGTATATATGTACACGTACGTTTGATTTGGCCGCGTGGATTACGTTGTTTAAACTGACATGCATCTTCTAGTATTTCTGAATATTTTTCATTTTATCGTGATTTTACTGTCGAGCTAATGTACATTAAGCTAATTTCGCTCTCTTGTTTGATTTTAGATTGTATCTTATATTGGGTTGCGGAATGTATTTGGCGCAATACGTACACGGGTGAGCACACTGTTCGCTTGGTTTGGTCGCATATCACTGGAGGTAAGAATTAACAGTTTTGGTAATTATAATATTTTTACATAAAATGATAATATGTTAAACGAATGGTGTAGTAAGTAAATATTGCCACTTACTTCATGATAGAAGGCGAATGTAAAGAACAGGGCGGAACATGGGCCACACTATTACTATAAAGTCCGTTTACAAATGTTTGGAATTTTGGCCAATGTACAGAACAGGGCCGTAAAAGTAGTGTAAGAGTATTCCTAAGCCTAAAGCCTAACCGTAAGACTGAGCTTAAACCTATTACGTCTTTAGCAAAAGATAGTCTAAACCTTAAGTTTATTCTATTGCAGTCCTGCAAAAAACGTTCCATCTCTGATCGTTACATTGGCCGAAATTTTGAACACGTCAAGACGTAACAAATACCGGCTGTATGGAACGTATGTATCAATGTTGAATCAGGGCGTTTTTCATGGAGACAACCTGTAAAATTCGTAGCATAAATGGGCATTTAGCAGAAGACTCAATGAAATCATATTTTTATCGTCGTAATGTAACTTTAGAACAAAAGCATGCTGTGTTAAAAACTGTTTCAGCTGTACATTGCACAATATCATATTTGGCTGGCTGCGGACACCAATGGAGTTCTAGTGTTGTTTCCACGTTGGCCAGTTTTCAATGTCATTCTAACATCATTCATATTCGTTTGTATTGCACATGAAATTCGGTCAATTACTCGGGCGCTAACGTCAGGATTCGCTGCTGATACACCGAAAGCATTGATAAGGAACACTGTTCTGATGCTGTGTGTATTTTTAATTCTTGAAATTGTAAATTTTTATGCCAAAGACATCTCCATTTGATTGCGAAATATAAAGTTGGTTGTAAAGTTGTGTGAAAAAATTTGATTTGGCCTGCTGAATTCTATATCAGAAAGTATTGAGTTTCGTAAAATTTGATGATAGTCTAAAAATCTATAGTAGGAAAATTGTTCAGGAGCATGAATGATTGATTTTGGTACAAAACGAAGTATTGCCATGGATTTATAGTCGAATGAACCACTAAAGTTGCAATCCGGTCGTTGCTTGAAAAGACTCATTAACCCGTTCGAGAGGAGTTTCAATTTGACTTGTTTTTGTCTTTATGCCAATTACCAAGTTCGGTAATTTTCAGTACCATTTCGCATATTGAGCTCTTTGACATCATCAATTGCTGAGTAAACTGGAGTTGACTTCCGTATACGAGTAGATTTCACGACGAATATGAGTTTAATGATGGCGTGTTGCTGATTTCATTTTAGTATTGTTTTTTTTTGAAATTTTCGTTCGGTATATTTTTTGCTGCAGAAAATAGCAGTTTCTTTTAAAAAATTTCATTCGGTTTTTTTGGAATTAGCAGAAAAGATTGCTAGCTATAAGGCAAACCCAATTTTAGTACTGATAGTCCGTAGGTGTAGTTAAAATAGATAATTTCAGCTAATGTCTTCAATGTTGTTAAATCTTGTAGTTTTCCTTCTTTTTTTACAAAATCTCCGCAATTTTTCGTCATAATTGTACCGAAAGCAAAAGTAAAAGCACAAACCAAAACAATTGTATAAAACTGCAAAATTCCGCTACCGAAATTGTCAGATTTTTCGGCAGAAATTCTATCGGAGCCGGAGGTCAGTTTTCTGCAGGATGCGGAGCCTAAGCCATATCTTCTTTCTACCCTAGTCCCTCATGCGTTTGTCTTTCTATATTTTCTATCCTTGTACCCTAGTCTCTGATGTGTTTGTCAATATTCTGTATCGTCCATTCGCTTAATTTCGCACTTAAAGTGCTCTAGTACATTGTACTGTTCCGAAGGTTTTGTTTACTTTTAAGTTAGTAATGCTGTATATGTAAATAGAGCATGACTACCTTAGCTATAATTAAGCCAGATCTTGTAGCGTATCCACAGCTGTGTGCTTTTGCGCTGCAAACTCTTATGAACGATTTAAATCTTGTCGTGGTACGAGCACAAAAGTTGAAATTGACACGTCGGCAATGTTGCGACTTCTACGGTTTTCATCGCAACAAATTTTATTTCAACCGTTTGGTTGCTCATATGAGTTCTGGTCCTTCGTTGTGTATGGTACTCAAGTCAAAGGGTTCCTTTCATAGCGCCGTTCAGTCGTGGAGAAGTGGTATTGGGCCAGCAAAAGTTAGTTATTTAAATTTGTCAGAGCTTAGGAGCTAAAGCTTAAATTAAGCGCTTAGAGTTCGTTTTTTATGACTGCGTATGGTTTAGTGGTTAGGTTCAAACTAGTGCCCGTATTCTCAAATGTGTGTATACTGTTTATATAGGTATAGCTCCTATTACCCGATAACTTAAACAATCTGGAGTTGATTGAATGTGTAGTTCGCTATACGTGAATTATGTCCCATGTATATATACTTCACTGCCGTCCGAACATCCCACCGTCCCAGCTAAAAAAATTGATATCTTTTGTTTGTGGTGGTTAGATTTTGTGATTTCAATAGAATTCATCGCTAGCAATTCCTTGAGCTTAGGCTTTAGGTTTAGGATTAGGCAAGGTTCCATCTTTACGCTTAGGTTTAGATTTAGCCGTTTATGCGTCAAATCTGGCGTAAGCTTTACAGACTTGAGGTACGTTAGCCTAATAAGATTATGCTTAAATAGACTTAAGCTTAGGTTTTGGCTTAGGCTTCGGTTAGGCTTGAGTTTAGGTGTAGGCTTAGGCTTTAGGAGCAGGTTCGGCTTAAACATAAATCAGACAGAAAAAGGCACCGGCTTAGGCTTAGGCAGAGGCTTTAGCAATAGGCTTTGGTTTAAACATATATTAGATCTTAAATGACCCTTGGATTAAATCTTAGTTTTAGGACTTGGATGAGGCTTTAGGAATAGGCTATAGTTTAAACACAGATTAAATCTTAAATAACCCTTGGTATGAATTTTAGGTTTGCGCTTAGCCTTCGCCTTGGGCTTAAGTTTAGACTTGTTTTAGAAGCAGACTTTGGTTTAAGCATAAATTGGACCGTAAATGGCATAGGTTTAGGCTAATGCTTAGGTTAGGCTTACAATATCCCACCTTCAGCCATATCCCGAAATCCAAAAATCCCACTTTCGACCATATCTCGAAATTGCAAAATCCCACCTTCCACTATATCCCGTCATCCCAGAATCCCACCTTCCACCATACCTCAAATTCTTCTGATGGGATGGTGAGATTTTGGGATGGCAGCGAGGCTAACATGGGCCCCAAAGCCCATGCATAGATCAGGGGCGGAACGTTTTTCTGCGGTACTGCAACAGAGTAAACATAATCTTTAGACTGTTCCTTGCTCAGGCTTAAGCTTAGGTGCTAGCTCATTCTTAAGCTTAAGCTTTAGGGATATGTTTCTACTACTGTTCGGCCATGTCCTGTACACTATCCGGTATAAGTCTGTACTTTGATTTTACAACAATTTTACAAGTAACTGTTTAAATTTCGTGTTATTACAGGTGTACCGTTCGGTGAACGAAAATGTTCCTAACATGCGTGCGTTCTACGGATTAACTGATCATAGAAATGCTTTTCACGGATCGGATTCTCAAAAAGCAACAATTTTTGAAGCAAATATTTTATTTCCTGATAAACAAAACAGTGAGGAATCAACACCGCTTCATTCCAAGTTTGGATTAAACGAGCTAATTCGAATGCTGTATCCATCGATAGAAACTAATCTATTACTTCCGGATTATTCTGGCACACCAGATACGCTATGAAAAAACATAAATCATTTTCGTTAAAGGCCAGTCAATCATTCTAAAGCGGCTACACTTTTCAATTGTACATTGTAACGTGCAACCGTAGGCGAAAAATGTTGGAGCCGGAGATCAACAAAACTTACCGGTGTGGCGAAGTAGTTAAAATGATGTTTAAATTGTTAATTTTAGGGAATAACAGTAATGTATTGTTAAATCGTTTGGTTTTACGATTATTTTTGACGGAATTTCGGCAGGTTTCATCAAACTTGTGGCAAAATTTAAAACGAAACACACCAAATAATGAATTTTGTAAAACTATACAAAACTTTACTACCGAAATTGCCGGAACTACCGGTAAAAATTCTGCCGGAAACGGGGGCCGAGTTTCGGCCGGAACCAGACCTCCGGTTGTACTGTAGTGACCCGAATAAGAGGGAGGGGGATTCTCATTTTGAGTCCCAATCAATAGGAGTCTGTATCCCTAACAAAAGTCCGTAAGCGGATAGTGTCCCTAAACCAAACAAGAGTCCATAAATATCAATTGTTTCATTATTTCCAACTGTAGTGCATAATGATATACGCTTAAAACTGTTAAATCTACTTTCGTGGCGTTTCCAGATGGATATACAGGTATTTTATTCCTAATAATAGTCCGTAAACCGGATAGCGTACCTAAACCCTAGAAGAGGCCATAAATGTCAAATATCCCTAATTGTAGTGCATAAATAATTCCAGGCCCAAATATAGTTGAGTTCGAAACTTTAAAGTATATTTAAGTTTTGAAAGTACATTCCTAAGCATAAGTTTGCATTATCACTCAAGTAAATATCAACCCCTCTCCTTCGTCTTAATCGTGTCACTACAGTGCCCTATTGTTAAGCTTTTTAACGCGGTACCTAACTCGAATTACCATGTCCGTTTATGCCCATGTAAAGATCAGGGCGGAACGTTTTTCTGTGCAACTAGATTTAGAGTAAGCTTAGGTATTAGACCAAATTTTTACTTGGCTTAGGCTTACGCTTAGGCATATGCTCATTCTAACGCTTCAGCTGGCGGTGAACAAAACGCCAGAACCGGAGGCGAGGCGAAATTTATGTAGTAAAAATGATGCTTAATTAGTTAATTTTAGCCAATATCTGCAATCAGGGTGCAACCGGAATTATAAAATACGGAACCGGAAAACCAAAAAATATCGGAACCGGAAAATAAAAATGCATGTTACCGAAAAATTCTTTCAACGCTATTTTATCTCTGTTTGAAAGTGTAAACACGCCATTAGAATGCCAAAAGCCTGAAACAAATGCAGCAGCTGGAAACGTATGATAAACTTGGAGTACGACTCAAATTGAACATTATGGCAATACACAATCAGAAAATTTTAAGAAATAAGTTAGGATAATTGCCAATTTAAAAACTTTCAATACCTAAACTACCATAAAATTTCGGTGAAAATACCGGATTTAAAACCGGAACCGGATAGTGAAAAAATGTCGGAACTGAAATTCCGGTTGCACTCTGTCTGCAATATGTTCTGGCAAAAATTCTGCCGGAGCCAGAGGCAGACCGCCGGTTGTACCCCGACTGTAGCCATAGTTACTTAAGAGGCGTAACCGGTCAATGCTAACTTATTCCGAAATTCATCACGCTGGATAAGGCTAAAACTATTGGAAGCGTGAACCTTAAAGCCTAAGCAAAAAAGTCTATAATCCCCTAATAATGAAATTTTAATCCTAAAATATGGACTGCTAAACCTTTATTTGACCAGTAAAATTCGTGTTTTCGTTTTATGAGCGAGCTAGTCCATTGTACAATTGTGATATATGAACAAATTTCCGGCCATATAGCTTGACCTGGACGTAACAGTGTTTCTGATCTAGTATTAAATAACTTCTTCAATTCTAGCAGAGTGCAACTCAACTAATTTTGTCGGAAGTGAAACAAAATATGGCCCGTTACCTTAAGGGGCGTGGCCAATGTAAAGAACAGCGGCGGAACAGTATTACAAGCGAATTCCTAAGCCTAAGACTAAGCCAAGCAAAAAAATTAGTCTAAAGCTTAAGCGTGCTCTTTTCTAGTCCCACATGTTGCGAAAAATTTGTTACGCCTCTTTTTGAAAGCATTCGGTATTTACAGCTTTCAGAATTAACCACGACTTGTACTCCCGAAAGTTTTACTAGCAAATTTGCAGGAACCACTGGCAATAATTCGACCGTATCCGGAAGTCTATCTTCGCCGTCGCAGACAACCCTCCGGGTGCACATTGCTTAGATGAACAAACACATTTTTAACTATAGGGGCTAGCCCTATGGGAATCGGGAAGAACGGTGGACACGCAAGCTGGTAGACCTTAATAGGATTATATTAAAACTCGCGCTTACCGAGCAGGCCCTTATATAGCTAACATGAGCCACTGAAGCTATGGTCAAATGATTCATAATCCGCTAGGATTTGCAAACAGTGTCAGCTCATAACATTACAATACTGTCATAGTGTATTTATTGTACAATTAGATATACAGTGTTGTCGGCACGGTGCGACCGGATATTAATTTACAAGATTTTAAATTTTTAACCGGAACTGGAACCGCATTTTGTAGATGGTAAAATGATTTATTTTTGTCTTCATTTTCACCGTGCTTAAGGTGTTCGTCCATAAAGTTCATAATTGCTGCTGATAGACTACAGTTATTTAATCCATAAATTAGTTTAGTTGTCGCTAGCTACAGAAGTTAAAACTAGCTTAAACGTACCGAAGTTTAACCTTCTTGACTTCCCAGAAATGTACTCGCAGCAAGATGTAAAAGACGCTCATTTGTAAAAAGCAGTTTTATTATATTCGGTACCAGATCCGTAAATATCCGGGATCCGGTAGGTTTATATCGGAGTCCGGAACCGGATATGGATATTAGTTTTTGCCGGATATTAAACCGGAGCCTGATAGCCGGTCGCACCATGGTTGTCGGTACTAAAAATCAAGCAAAGAAACAGTGGGTTCTCTATTCTGTACTATTCGATGTCTCATTTTCTGCTCCAAACGATCCACATACACGTGTTTCGTGTTGAAAAATATTAAGCGACGGAACAGCTTAGAAACTGCTACAAAGTCCGGCAAAACTTTTTGCCGGGTCAGAGCTGAAAGTCGAGTTTTCACGGGAGCCCAAAGCAAAGCTATTGTTGGTTGCCCCACCACGCCGTATTAAACTGACCGTTGTTGACAAAAATTTGTGTCTGTTGAACAATGCAACAAATTAACATGAATTAATGAAAAATTACATGCATATAAAGATCGTCATATACTGCCTAAAACTACTAGCTATAAACTAACAAGTATTCACATTCAAAAGTGACCTTTAATAATACATTTTGGCCAACAAGCATATCCAACAGATGTCAATCTTGTACACATTCATTGCCACACCCATAGCTATATCTAAGCAGTTTGCGGATGCCTTTGTAAAAGGTGATATCTGCAAGGGCCAAAATTTGCTTTCAGCTACATTACAACACATGGAACAAAACTTTAAACTTAGTATTACAATCATTACAAAATCGAAACACTGCGTACATCTTGGTTCCTTGCCCATTACGATTTCCTAAACTTGAATTATTTTAAGCTTGTTATAACACTTCCCTGTAGTTACGTTCCAGCTTTACTTCCGCCCATATTCCGCAAGAAACTCGTCACCGAATGAGTTGTACCATTCAACCAATGTCCAAGCATCGACGACGTCCCATATTGCTGGCTGCCGTCCACGCCAGCAAACTGCAACGTCTCAGAATGATCAATCTGATTCATGGACCCTATCCCACTACCTACAGCCCCATGATTACACGCCCAGCTAGGCGGAATCATTAACGCATCGCTTGCAATATCTTCCCATTCGGTGTCATCAGCTGTTATTTGCCCTGTAGGGGGAGTTTCGTTTACTGTCGTCGAATTTTCCTCCGAACCAACCGTTAATACATAGTCTTTCCCAGAAGAGATCCTAAAATTACCCGCAACATTTTCAATCGGCGATTGCCCATCGGACCCACCTGGCTCTTCCCATTCATTCAACTGGTCAACTTCGTACTCAAACCGTTTCAAAAACTGATCATTCCAAAACGATGGTACTGCTACTATATCGTCAAATTGCGCTGGGGCTATTCGTTCGCCATCTGACAGCTTCTCCGCAATCATACGAAGGGTCGAATGAAGCCAGATCAAATTCGCCAGAGGCCTTTCGAACACAATTTCAACATCGGCCGTAGATGGACTACAGACACCCCTGAGTGCAAAGCAAACAGAACCAACATTTGCGTTGAGTTGAATGACAGCAGTGTAGAGCGCGTTCTTGGTTAGATAGCTTCCTGTACAGCTTGAGCTATTACCGAAACACATCAGCTCTGATATAAGGCTAGATCCAGTGCCATGTGCCCCAGTTCCACTGTTTTGAGGCGTAACTAGCACTGGGCGGCCGGCAAAACTATGAAAAGCAATTGTGGGATACGGAAGGCGAACATCAATAATAGCAGCCAAAACTTGTGCAACATGTGCCAAACAGCCTAAAAACATCACACAGCCATGAACGCTACATAACAACAAGGGTGTGACCGCAAATCAGATTCTGGTTAAGCTCAAATTGTAAATAATTAAGTAATGACAGCAAAGCGGTATTAAATATTAGCCATATAGGTTATAACTGTTATTCAAACAATTCCTTCTTATCCGGACCCGTCATAACATGATATATTGTCCAGCTTTGACTTCGGCAATTTTGAATATCCGACCGTAGCACCTGTGCAAACAGAAATGCATTTTGACCCTTTCTTATGCGCCGTTCAAAATATAAGTTTAAAGCCTGCAACAAAATGTGTCATAAGGTAGGGTTAACGCGTGACAAATACGCGTCAGGGTAGGGTTAACGCAAAATTTACCCTCTATATATTTATATCTAACACACACATTATTTATATGTGTGTGGCTGCTCAACTTGCACCGCGTTAATCTAGGTTTAACGCAAAACTCAAAATGTGACATAACTTACTCATTCCGGTAAAAATGCCAAGAGCTTGTTGCGTCAGCTCCGTTTCTCGATCTCTTTGAGAACTAAATTCAGCGGCTGTGGCAGTAGTGTTCCTTATTTCATCCGAATTCCCAAAACCGGCGTCTTCAACACCGAACAACCATCGTATCAGCGGTGAATACTCGCTACGATCGGGCATTACGCAATTCCCAATCGCATATTGATTCAAACCGGTGCCTTTATTTGCATCAAAAGTATCATTCTGCAGTTGCTTCACGGCAATTTGTTCATTATCACGATGTTCCAATTCAGAATTCAGCTCTGAGAAATTATCATCCGCGAAGTTTGTTTCCGATAGTGCATCCAGTAGTAAATCTTTACCTTGAACGCTTAATTCCAACGGATATTCCCCACTAGTCCCTCCAGGCAGGCTGTTACTATTAGTCCTACCAAAACTACAATTCGATGCAGTAATTGTTGTTGTAGATGCAGTTATAGTTGCAAGCATATCATCGCCGCACGAACTGAGCGCATCCAATAGTTCTTTCGTGTCTAATTTGAGGGTTTTAGGTAGCGCGTTTGTGTTTCTGACGTTCGCGTCCGCCAAAGAAGACATCACGCCACTCGGTATACTAGCTAATGTACCTGGAGGTTGAGTCCCGTTTGGCACCACGGTGATAGGGTAGACGTAAACAAACAAATCGTCGATATGCCTTGCCTGCTGCCGCACATATTTTCGAAGTTTGCTTTTCAGTTTCGAAACAACCCCGTTTGCTGAATGTTGCATCCGTGCTTCTTTTTCCGGCAGACCAGAGCTGTACGATTTCAAACGAGAACTGCGGTGTCGGTATACCGAAAACTTGTCTTTTACTATAGATAGTTGATCTTTGAGGCAATCAATGCGACACTGCTTCAATGATCTAAAACAAAAAGAAATTTAACAGCTTAAGTGTTGGCGAAATTCATAACGAAAACGATTAACGGCGACATCCTTTGCTAATCACATTAGAACGGCTACAACTATTAGCAACCTTATCAATATACAAACAAACAGTGTCGTACTATAGAAAGTGAGTAGCTACATATGCCTGCATTTTTTTGTTTCCGTAGTTTGTAAATCACTGCTGACAACTTCAGTTTTATAAACGCTGTTACTTTAGTATAAAACAAAAATTAAGAATCAAATCATTAATTTTTTCAAATTTCAAACCATGTTGACTAAAATTTAACCAAATGTAGTCCTCTAACAACGCTTACAACGCTAATATTATCTACTACGAAAATTACGTACAACTCTTATACCATCGGTGCAATATTTAACCAGATTAACTGCAGAAAATTCTAAGGTAATTACGACACAATCTTCTATATTGCAGAACAAAAACATTATTTGACAACAATTTATTGGTCAGATTAGATTTTATAGCGCGAACTTGACCGAATTGGTTTTGCCTAATTCACCTTGCAGACACCTTACTCCCTATGCTTCAATTTTCTGTACTTAATGTTTATGTCGATCAATCTTTATAAACTCGATAAACGCTGTAACTTTGCTAATTTCGAGATCCGGTTAACATGTACGTTTCTCCAACCGAAGTGTAACCACTGAACAAGTTGCCTCATTAAAGACAAAGGCATCAAGGGTCACCTGAATGCAAAAATAGACAAAATCCTTACATTAATGCGGTAGAATTTTGTGTTTTCCGCTGTAATTCGGCAATTTCCTCAACAATGGCATATTTTTGATTTCGTCTACTTATTAGCGCATTAATCTGGCGTATTCGCTTCTTTTGTGCAAGTTTAATATTTTTGATGCGTTGAAGCAGCTCGCATACAGTATCGCGCCCTGAAAAATGAACTATCACTTCAAAAATGAATATGATTTCGAAAACGCACCCCAGCAAACTTTACATTCTTCTGCAACTATAGATGGCTTGTTTTCAATCATTTTCTGACCTAAGCCTACATAGCAGTCCTTTATACTCTAACATAGTGAATAGCAATCTTGAACTGTTTCACACCATAGATAATCAAAAATTACAATGCTCGTTACAAACACTCGACATTTCAGTAAAAACGTTGCGTACAATATATGTTGACAAAAACGACTGCTATAATTCATTTGAATTGTAAAATACAAACTACAGCATTAGTTTCATTTTATTAAAAATCCATAACAAACCGTTACTCCTGCTTACCATATCTTCTGCAGCAGCCTTTGTGACTTAAAATGCACTGTGAACACCAGAAATTTCGTCGCTTTGAGCAACATGTTGGACAATCAACAAACGGGGTATCAAGATCTATAACCGAAATCCAAATACAAATAAACTGATATTAATGAAACCGGATATCGATCTTACAGTGGAGCCGAATAACGAAATTTCTCAAAAAAATTTGTCTATTTCCACCACTAAACCTGTTCTCTGAACTGAAATAAGCCACAAAATAATTATAAAAAACAACGAAACGTCGAATTTTATTATCCGAACGCAAAGTAGACCAAGAGTAGTATGAAAAATCAAATCAAAATAAACAACACAAAAAGAATTATAATTAAGCGGCATACCTAACTCCGATCCACCATGTGGATAATTAATCACATAAGAAGGCACCAAAAATGCATCTAATTTCGAAAATCCAGGTTGTGCTGGGACCTGAAAAATATCTGGCGGCATCGAATCTGAGTCATCAATTGTATCACCAGACTGTGAAAACATTATTAATTTCGTGTAGAATACATCATTGTAACTTGTACATAAATAATACCTAACACAAAATCTAGCGATAAATTTGATGAACATAGAACCTATGAGTGGATAGTTTATTCCAATCTGGTAAACTGTTAGGTTTTTGGTCATATGCTAATTTCCAAATGCCTTGAGTCAATAGATAGAATTAAGCTTAAAATGTATTATATACTGTTTACGGTTAAGTTAATAACACAAAACTATGAAGAATGCTATAAATTTTGAAAGCGGCTAAAATAAAGAATGCCATCGTATAATATGCAGGGTACAACCGAAATTAATACCGGAAGCAGAATCTAAAAATACAAACTTTTCTGCCGGAAGCAGATTGGGCCAAATAACGGTTCCTAAAATTAAGCTTTGCCGCCATTTCACTGAAATACCTACCTATAATAGTGTTAAATTGCGATTTTAAAGAAACTGTAAAATTCTTCAATTTTGCGAGTTTCATAAATTTACAATCAGTTGCATTAAAATCGTCAAAGTTCAAATTTAACTTTATCGCACCGTAATCTACTCTTAATCGCTCTCTTATTTTTACACAAAGCAGCAAACAAAAACAGTCGCAAACAAAATTTTTTACTATTACAAAAAATAAACAAACACGTATGCATCATGGTATACAAGGATGATCAAGATTCACATTAACAAACATTGATTTTAGTATTTATAGTGGAAACCGATACTGCATTTGGCCAAGGACAAATTTCTAACTTTTACATACAAAACTACGATTTTATAAAACAAACAAATCAGTTTCCATACTGTTACGAAACATGAACATATTTGCGACTAATTTATTATTATTTAGCTATTCACTCTTTGAAACCTGACTGAATATTATGAACTAGCTGACTCAACAATACAATTTTAATATAACTACGAAGAGTTTTACTACCGAAACCACCGGCAAGTTCCACCGGATCCGTTCGGTTGTATAGTTCCACCGGATCCGTTCGGTTGTATAGTTCCACCGGATCCGTTCGGTTGTATAGTTCCACCGGATCCGTTCGGTTGTATAGTTCCACCGGATCCGTTCGGTTGTATAGCGCTACCGAAGCTTACTGAGCGACAGATACATATTATCATGGAACAAAAAATATCGGACGCTTTATGTTTACACTTAGCGGTGGATCAAGATATTTCTGACGGCGGGCGGCCGCATGGACTATAATACTAAAGAAAGTTGCGAGTGAGAAGCCAAACGCAATTTCAGTTTTAAATCTTAATGTGAAAGTTTAATGGGAAACACCTGGTACGATTGCCTTTGAATTTAGCACTTTAAACAAGCAACTACAACCAAGCTTGAGTTAATAAACATATTAGCACCAATTTTATGTAGTACAAAACATACGTATAAATAGATTACGTTAGGTCCGAACTATCGGTTTAACTGACGCCAAGTTCGCAATCGACCTTACACCTTAAAAAGTAATTGTAGTACCATTTTAAGCCCTTCATGAAAATTTTTCTGTGGATGCGGCACGATTCGAAACTATTTTAAAGATGACACACTAGAACTAATTTTGCAGTGTTGACAAAAGAGTTCAATTTCGTGTAAAAGAACAAAGAACTATACGGCTTAAAGCTGATAATATATAAATATTACAAAAAATGGTAAAATTAAAATCTCGTCACCATTAAGTTGCCATAGAGTTTGTCGCACTCCAAACTGAAAAGTAAACCAAGTGCATTAAGATAAATTTAGTAACACACATAAGTAGTAGCTGTACGCGTATCGAAGTTCACTTCAAAATTACTTGCCATCACGTTAGGAGAGTACTACACGTTTTAAGAACGTTTGTTGGCATCTAGAGTTATCCAGTGCAGTAAGCAGGATGATCATACACAGCCAGTACAGCACAACCCTTTCCCCTTGTACCGTAATATGGATGCAAAAACTAGTCTTGATTAGAATACACAAACAGTGAACACAAAATTGTACATCATAACCAAACGAGTTTGTTATTGAGAATGTAACTAAGTAACTTTTGTAAAAATTATGTACCTAATTAGTCGGTGCAAAATTTGCCACAATAAATAAGTTAATCATCTCAGATGCCGACAACCTTAGTAACGGATTAAGACATTTGCAGGAGAGACACCTTAAGCCTGTTCAGGTTAGTGTACGAGAACGGATATCACATTTACACTTTCCGACATGGTTAGGTAATGGCAGAGTGCCCGCGGCTTCGCAGGGTCAATTTTTCAGGTTTTTTCAGTTTTTTTTACCAAATTTTTCAGGTTTTTTACTTTTTTTCAAATTCTTGTAGGCGTCCCAACATCAAATGTCGAGCATGGCGGACTGAATTCATTATCTCAGGAGTAATGGCGATATTTAACGAACCACCGGCATTATGAATCACGTCGTAAACAAGCCGCTAGGCAATTAAAGAATCTTCGGTCAGATTTTCAACGAGCATGTCATTGTTGATGGAGAACCCACTTTCCACGGCGGCATTTCCGTGAGACATAATCAACAATAGTTTTATGACAGACCACAACTCGTCATGTTCTTCCAACTTGGAAAAAATACCTCAATAAAAGTCATCCAATCGATCGTTGGCATTTAAAAAATCAGGCTTTACTTCGCCATTTTTCAGGTTTTTCATTTTTATAACTAAAGGCTTCGAAAAAGCAGGTTTTTTCAGGTGTTTTAGTAAAAATCAGGTTTTTTCAGGTCGCGGGCACCCTGTAATTGCTTAACAGATACTTAGGTAAGTACTTAAGCATAAGCAGAGTTACAAAATTACAACATCGTTAAATACTTCAGGAAAGAAAGTTTTTTACTTGAAAGAAATGGCTTATAGCAAAGAACAGTTTAAATATTTTTTGCGGTTGCATTATTTGTGACACCGTACATTTAATATTGCATACGCACTATATTCTTTTTGCCCATGTTAAACTATGCAAAACAATACCTACATAACACAAGTTTTCCATGAGTACATACAACATAAGCTAACAATATTCTCAAATGCATGTACCACCTATCACTAGGTGAAAGGTCTTGCAAACTTAAAACATATTAAATAAGAAAGTTTCGAAACGGCACACTTTAACACAATACAAGTTTAGTTTTACTCGTGAGCATACTAACGGGCGATAGGTGCTGCAAACAGTTGAGAACAGGATTCAATACGTCAGGTGTGGACAAACCATTCAGCCATTCAGGAGTAAAGTATCCGTAAAAACAACCAACACAATACTAGTTTCACATTAGAATACGCATAATAATTCTGCTAATGCTCTCCATTCAACAGTCTAAAAAATTCGCCGCCATCAACAGTTCTAAAGCAATTTCAGGCGATATCGGAAACTCCGGGATTTCAGTTGAACTATTTGTGTATCGAAGCTTGTATGTAAAGTACATACAGACCTTCTGAAGAACGTGGCTACTGAAAAACAAAAATATAACATTAATGTAAGAAACAGCATGCGAACGCAGAATTCGCCGTTTCTTCATGTCAAGTCATTGTGTTCATAAACTTGGACATCTTTCGAACTAATTACGTACGTACAAACCAGGGTGCAACCGGAATTACAATTTACCGGAACCGGAACCGGAATTTGAAAATTTTACCGGAACCGGAATTTGAAAATTTTACCGGAACCGGAACCGGAAAGTGAAAAATGCATTTCACCAAAAATTTCATTTTAATCTTATTTTTTGTTCTATTATTTGTGAAATAACCTTAGTCGAACATAGGTATTTATTTTATTTGTTGTATTTTAGATTTTCGTCGTCGACTGAAGTGAAATCCACCATCAATGGCTTATATTCGGAGTACAAGTGGCTTTCTAAATTCTTAACAATTGCAAAGTTAACGGCCAAATTTTAACACCAGAATTTTTAAATCCGGTAAAAATTTACCGGAACCGGACCCGGAAGGTGAAAAAATGCCGGAACCGGAACCGGAATTCCGGTTGCACCCTGGTACAAACTAATACTAATCCACAAAAAACATTGCAAATATTGCAACCACTTTGGCTATTATATTGTGACGGCTGCAAAATTGTTGGATATTTTTTTACAGGTTATTTTTTGTGTTGACGGCTTGATGGTGCAAAGGGGTGTGGGCGGTCGCCCTCCCCTTGCGTACGCCTATGCATAAGATATTAAGAAGACATGCTGTCCTATTTATATAGCTAACTTACGGGATTTCTCTGAAGTGAACCTTGTTTGTTTCGTTCTCTTCGAATTGTCCTGAAAACAAAGAATTTGAATTCATGACCAATGTCAATGTTGCAATCAGGGTGCAACCGAAATTATAAAATACCGGAACCGGAAGGTTATAAATATCGGTGCCGGAAAACAGAAAATAGTTGTTACCGAAAAATTCATTTTTAAAGCTATTTTATCACGTTTAGTGGGGAAAATAGTTTAATTATTAGCGATACGAATTCTTGCGTTGCTAACAACATAGAAGTTGACTCAATTTCGGCTTAGCAGGAATGACTGAGTGCTATTATTTTGAGACACATGACTTGAAGACAAAGGTTGATTGTATACTTAACGAGACACATGGTTCTTCCTCTGAACACTCGAACATAATTGAAAATTGAAATCCTAAGTGTACGTGTAAATCTACCACTTACAATGCCAAAATCCTGAAACAAATGCAGCAGCTGAGAATGTATGTCAAATGATGGAGTGTGACACAAATTGAAAGTTGTGGCAATACACGCTCAGACTATTTTACAAAAATAAGTCAAGATAAGATGCCGAATGTTTCTAAACTTTCGAATGAAAAAATTTTCAATACCTAAAATATCGGAAATTTCCAGCAAAAATATACCGAATTTATTACATGAACCGAATAGAAAAAATACCTGACCAAACTGATACCTTGATCTTTGATCTACACAAGCTTGCAATACTTTTGAAATTGAAATAATACTTGTCACCGGCTCCATAAGGAATTAAAGCAGAATTGTGCGAGTGGCTGCAAACTTTACCTGGGCCGCTCAGCATCGCTTTGATTGTTCCGGACGTCAGAGCATGATCTCGTTTAATGATAAATTCGTGATCATCTGACGAAATTAACTTGACATACATTGCGTCCGGTCCTTTACAACCTCCGTATACTTTCTCATCAACGCCTTCCCTGACAGTGCCATCGTTATCCATTCTTTACCTATACGATTGAAGTTAAATAGCTTTCTTAAAATACGTAAAACATTTTATACCAATTACTTATCTCATACAGGACTAGTTTAATTTAATTTTAAAAACGTTCAAAAGAAGTGAAGTGAAGTTGGAAATGGACATCTAAGTAAAGCTTCATGCGGTGCCATTTCAAACTTCCATTTTATGAACAAAAGCAGAAACTGACAAATCATAAATAGAGATAATTAAAAAATATTACTATACATATGAAACAACCATTTATATGAGAAAACACGAAAAAAACCATGTATTTGCAATATAAAATGGAAGTGATATACACCCCATGAAGAGGTCCATTTCAGGCTATTTAGGGACAACAAACCTCTAACAAATACCCTGCTTTCAAATTTAAACAAATAATAATTTAGCTAGGTGGCTACATCATGATCCTACTTAATTTACAGCGCGAGATTAATGGTGTATAAAAATCAGTTTGAATGAATATGTCATGGTGCCGCCAAACATTTAAAGTTGCTAGAAACGAGCAACTTCAACAATCCATTTCGTATGCTGCTCAAAAGCAACTGCTAAATATAATTTCTCACAAGTTTAAAAATTGCGACTGTCAGCAATCCATAACCAACAATAAACGAAATATTTCCGAAAACCTGTACCTAATCTTTTCACCCCAGTTGAAAAAATGAAAGATTAAAAAATAATATAACTGGCGTCTTTTCGGCTGATTTGCATGGACATTGGAAAAAGAATCAACTAATGTGCATGTTAAGTGTGCACATTGTAATGCATGATCATATATATACGAACAGCGCAAACTCCCATCGAAAACCTGAAATTAATAAGATAAATGGCAAAATCTGATGGCAAAATCTAATTTCACTAGCAAAGTATTTAACATACGTCTATAAAATTACCAAATATTTGTCATGGTTTGAATCGACAGCAAATTTTTGGGTCCTCTTGTCCAAGGTATCTTATCTGACCTTTACCTGCCCTATTATACGCTTGTTAAGTTAATCCTATTAAGGCCCTTTGATAGGGCGAAGCGGACCAAAAGAGATCGGAGAAAATCCTAACCTCAACCTCTGTATTATAAACAAATTCCTTTTCACGTGTTCTATGGGGCTATTGAATAATGTGACTGAAATTCGCAAATTAAAAATCATTTAATGTTTGGTTTTGCCACATTTGCGCTGATTTGACATTTCCTTTGACCGTTTCATTTCCTGTACATTGCAGTCTAATTATACCTGAGGGCATTTTGCAAGAAAAATTAAACGCACTATTCTGTATCAAATGAAATATTTGTATTTCGTAAAATTGACAAATGTTGTGGGTCTACCGTATAATCACAATTTTTTATGCATTCACCATCACTTTTAAGGACTAGTTTAAATATGGTTTGTATCGCTGCCATAGTTTGTTACTATATTCTTCGCTGCTTGCCATTAAAAAAGGTAAGAACAGGCACACCCAGCAAATTTTTTCGTACCTATCTGCTAGGCTGTTTTCTAGCGTCAATTAAAAACAATTAAAATTTAAAAAATAAATAAACAGGTAAAAATAGAATGTAAAATAAATAACTATGTAAAGCTGTAGCTAGTGTGTTTGGTTAGAAATGTTCTAGAACATTTGTTTATCAAGGCCCTTTGTATAACATTGTGTTGGTCTGTTGGTAAAAAAGTGAATCCCCGTTCTAGAATGTTCCTTACCTTGTTGGCAGTCGGCGAATGTCTATAATACGAATGTTGTGGCCTGACCAAAATTGTTGAGCTAACTGTAAATTTAATGTCTGAGGAGAGATTTTCATTCCGCATCAAATAGTAGTTTGCGTGATCATTTTTTGTGTTTAGTTAATATAATACGACTTGTGCTTTCGGTCGGAGCACCAAGCCTTTTTCATACAATTGGAAAGTAGGTGCGCAGCACTGTGCCCTACAATGTGTTTTGCAATGTGTTTGTGTCAATGCTAATCGCTCGTTCGTTTAAACTTTATTTCGCATGTTAACTAATCTGGAAAAGAATCATTTAGGGTGAAACATAGAATGTTTCGACTATTTGGCTTGTTGTTTAGCCTATGTGTTTGTAGTCGTGTACTCCTATTCTTTTTACAGTGTTCATTGCTTGCCACACGTTAAGTATAGAATTTCGTTATGTCTGAGGCAGCGAAAGTTTTGATCACGGGTGCCGCTGGGCAAATTGGTTACTCGCTAGTTCAGCAGGTTGCTGCTGGTGCCGTTTTTGGGCCAAACAAAGTAAGTTCGTCGTAGGGGAATGCTGACCAGTTAGTTATAAAAATTCCCCAGCCTGCTAGCTTGAGGAGGATCAAGTTTACTAGACTGCTACTTCGTTAATTTGGAGCGGATCTGAGTTAGTACCTGGGCGGGCAGAAAACGAGAAACGGTTTGCAGCTAGTGTAGAGTGCTCACAAAATTGTTTTGCTAGTGACATGAAGCGAATTCTATACTTCCGAAAATTATGTTGAGCGTTTGATTTGAAGTGTATTCAAGACGAAACCTAATTGTAGTCATTATTAAATAGAAGCTGGACTTAATTGTAAAAGATTTTTTACAAGACTATTAGTATATATAAATTGGGCTTTGCAAGCACTGTTTTTATGGTTTTACCCTGGTGTCTATCTGCCTAAAACACATAAGATGTTGACTGTGCCTTTTATATATAATTATTTAGAAAGTCAGTTTGGTGTTATTGGATATACCTCCAATGATGGAAGTCCTTCAAGGCGTTGTTATGGAACTTCATGATTGCGCTTTCCCATTATTACATAGTGAGTATTGACGGTGTTATGTATATGTATATATGTCGGGTTGATTTTGTATAAACAAACAGTGTTATGAAAATACATTATCCGAGTATCATTTTCTGTGAGTCGGCATTATATAATTTGCCGATTAAGGAGTATAAAGATAATTAAACTATTTGTACGGAAACGATTGATGGTTTATAAAGATAGTTAAAACATTTTCGGTTGTCTCTGTGTCGAGTAAACTTAAACAAAGAAGTTCATCCAAATAAATACCGATATCTAAGTTCTAGGTGTGCCATTATTTCAAAAAAATTTTCAGGCGTTATACCGACAGTGAGCGAAGAAGAAGCATTCAAAGATATCGATTGTGCGTTTTTGGTTGGCGCAATGCCGCGAAAAGAAGGCATGGAACGCAAAGATTTGTTAGCGGCGAATGTTAAAATTTTTAAAAGTCAAGGGGCAGCGCTTGACAAATATGCCAAGAAAACCGTCAAAGTAAGCACGGCTGAATTAATTTCTTGAACCAGATCAGACAGCGGTTATTTTATATTGTTAAAGAAGCTGCAAAATCTTTGTAATTGGGATTTTATAATCATCATAAGCAACATAAGTATACACTGAGTTTGTCTCGAATGTTTTACACACCTAAATGAAACATGCAATTTATTGCGAAAATATATTTTTGCTCTGCCGATTTTCTATTAAATTCGTACGTACATAGCATAAAACGAATGTATCTGTTATAGTTTTTTTTTTGCTATTAATCTCGCATTTTGTTCAGATTAGCGGCAACGGTGATATCGTTCTGTTACAGGTTCTCGTAGTTGGTAACCCGGCTAATACAAACGCTTTAATTTGTTCAAAATACGCACCGTCAATTCCTGCAAAAAATATTACTGCAATGACACGCTTGGACCATAATCGCGCTACTGCTCAGGTAAGTCAAACCGTAAATGTATTTTGTGGCATGGTCCCTGTAACATTAATTGTGTCTAATAGAAATAGATATGATACAGAGTCATGTAGGTAGCGTATAGTTGAAAAATGTGGCAAATTACAATGTTTGTTTTAGGTTGCAGCGAAGGCTGGTGTTCCAATTGCTGACGTAAAAAATGTTATTATTTGGGGAAATCATTCGAGTACGCAATTTCCTGATGTCGCCCATGCTTCAGTAAGTTTTGGTTGATAATGTAACTGTCAGTCAACGCCAGTAATTACTCGAAATGCAATGTCATGTTGTTTACAGATTTATTAGTAATTGGCTTTTATAGGCAAACAGTTGTGTGTCCTTTTTATTTATTAAGAAAATGTGTAATTTTGTTAGTGTATCTTCAGATATGGAACAAACATGTGTGTAAATTATTCGGTAGTGATTAAATGTTTTAAAATGCAACTTCTGTCAATGGTATTACTTTGAAATAAAAAGTTTTGTAGTTTTTGGTTTATGTACGGGTCTATTAGATTGCTTAAGGTTTGGTGGTCGTATTTTTCCATTTTCAGGTCAATATAAATGGCAAATGGATAAGTGTTGCAGATGCAACGCATAATGACGATTTTTTCAAGGGAGATTTTATTCCGGTGAGCTGGAGGGTTGATATAATTTCTTAAAATATACGTTCCTGATAAGGTCTTATTAGTTTTAGTTTGCACGACAATTTGGAAATTAATGTTCGAAAAATATTGAAAAAAAATACTTTTGAACATTAAAATCTGTTCAGGTACGTAGTACTGATGGTTGATTAGTAATTATAGATATTTACGAACTTTTTCAAAGTGCTAAGGGCTGTAGAACAAGTAATTCTAAGTTAAACAGTACAATATATAGCTCTTCACGAAAATTTTGCTGCGGATGCGGTGGGGCTCGAACCCACGACGTACGGATTACCGGTCCGCTGCTCTAACCACTGTGCTACGTAGCCATGCAATCTTTCCAATACAATGGCCCTATATACCGCGAGTTTGGTACTACAAGATACGTATATGAATACGCCGCGAAACCGTCTGAGACAATTTGTATTACAACGAAATGAACGTTAACATAGAAAGAACAAATTTAGATAAATTTTTCAGACTGTTGATCCATTGTGGGGACAGTTTTGTATTTGCAAAAATATAACAAATACATGTCAATAGAAGTTTACTGGGGTAGAAATTTAGATTGTATGGTTATTATTAAATTAAGATTAGTTGCATGAGTATTCTATTTACGTTGTTTTAGCTTATACAAAAGCGAGGAGCTGCAATTATTAAAGCTCGAAAACTGTCATCTGCTATGTCGGCTGCCAAAGCTGCGTGTGATCATATGCGCGATTGGTACGCAGGAACTGCGCCGGTACAGTTTATAAATAATATTGTTTTGTATGCTAAGCAGATAAAAGGAAGAGTTTGGTAAATTAGCTGAAAATTAAATGTTTAGACGCTGTTCTTGTAAAATTTTTTGTTTATTCTGTGAGATTTGTTTTAGCTATTTGGGTTAGTACTTTTGTTTTGTGTATATGGTTTTGTTGCAAGCGATGCAGGTAGGTATACTGTCAGTACCAGTGTTGCGAAAGTAATAGTTGTTGCATGCAAACCTGTGTTTAAGCAAGTCAAAGATTTACCTCCTGACGTAACTTATTCATTAAGGTGTAGATATTATTTTGTTGATTTTTGCTCAAAAATTACTGTAGTTTTTTGTACTGTGGGTTTAAGCTCTTATCCGCTTTACGTGTATTTTACTCGAAATTACTCTACTTAGTTTGAGCTGAGTTATCAATTTAATTTATTTTCATTTAGGGCACTTGGGTTTCAATGGCGGTTATGTCCGACAAATCGTATGGCGTAACAGACGGCGTGATGTATTCATTCCCAGTAACAATTGACGCAGCTACCGGAGACTGGAATGTTGTTCAAAATTTGCCGATTGATGATTTTGCACGAGGGAAAATGAACGCGACCGAAACTGAATTGATAGAAGAACGGAATGACGCGTTGAAAGCGTGTGAAGGTTAAGGTGATTCTCACGACTCACGACCGAGTGGCTAATGAGGTTCAGGGTACGACGCCGAATATCCAGTTCCGGCATCAAATAGCATCCGGCATTCTTGTTTGCTGGATATTTGTTGCTATAATCCATTACGTATAGCTACTACTAACACTGTTGTATGAACAGAACTGTAGCAAATTATAGTAAGTAGTACTAAATTAGCGTGGTTAAGTTTTGTTTTACCACGTACCGGCCGTATATTGACGTAACCCGCTCCGACTGTTTTTTGTGTCCCGTCGCACTCAGTATGCGATTTCGGCGTTTGGTTGCTGCCGAATATTGAAGCAATCCGGTCCGGCTGTTTTTGGTGTCCGGTCGCACTCTAATTGATTGGGTTCAGGGTGCAACCGGAATTCCGGTTCCGGTTCCGGCATTTTTTCACCTTCCGGTTCCGGTTCCGGTAAATTTTTACCGGATTTAAAAATTCCGGTATTATAATTTGGCCGTTTTCTTAACTTTGCTAATTTTTAAGAATCTCTTTTGAAAGCCACTTGTACTCCGAATATAAGCCATTGATGGTGGATTTCACTTCAGTCGATGATGAAAATCTAAAATACAACAAATAAAATAAATACCTATGTTCGACTAAGGTTATTTCACAAATAATAGAGCAAAAAATAAGATTAAAATGAAATTTTTGGTGAAATGCATTTTTCATTTTCCGGTTCCGGTTCCGGTAAAATTTTCAAATTCGGGTTCCGGTAAATTGTAATTCCGGTTGCACCCTGATTGGGTTCCGCGTGGCGGTAGTTTCGGTTCAGTAGTTTTAAAACTCAGAATAGGGGAATTAAGATAAAACGTGATGCATAGTTTCGTTTGTTGTTGAACTAATAGTAGAAGCTATTGACAAATGATTTAATTTGAGTCATTTTAGTGCAGAGTTCAGTAAAGATGTGGCCAGTCTTTTGTAATGGCTTATGTTATGGGTGTGAATATATTATTATTTATAATTTTTATAATATTTAGGTATTTTATTTTTTAGGTTATGGTTCTGGCGATCAAAAATCGAGCCTGTAGTAATCTCTCCATAACAATCCATGATTATAACTACGTGTGGCTGTTTTAGTATTTAAATACTTATCGCTGTGGTCTCTTTTTAATGCTAATTTTGCCGAGGCAGTCGCAACCATATTACAAAATACTTGAAAGTTTTTGTTAAGGAATAAAATTTGGAGTAAACTCGTTAAGGAGTACATACAAAATAAATTATCTTGAAATTTAAAGACTCTTACTTCCTAAATTTTCACGACATAAATGTCGTGTATTCCATGCATGTGCAATGGTTAAAACAAAAATGTCTTATGGTTAAGAAAAGACTAATTTTGTAATTTTTATATATGTAAAACAGTTACTCCATTTATTTTGTTAGGATGTATTCAAATAATCAAATTTCAAGGATATTTCGAGTTGCGCGTAGGCTTCCCCAACCTAAGTTTGTTTTTTACGTATCTTAGGTTATAAAATTACTGTATTTGGTTGAGCTTTAGCCCCTAATTTTGGAGTCGTTTCCATGGAAAACATTTGTCTTAATTGTTCATGAGACAATTCAGACTTCTGAATCTGTAAAATTTTAGACCCATATTTCTGAAAATTGTAAGAAATAACAATCTGGAATTCAAGACATATATGTTTGGAATCTGTATCAAGACAATTTAAATTCAGACTATTTCTTGAATAAGAATTTACTATGTGTGTAATGGTGTGATTGCAAACGATGTTTACTAGACAACAACATTGTAAATAATAACCTTTTTAACTCAAAGAAAATGAAGAATGGAACTTTTGGGTTGTTGGCAAAATTATGCTGTCAATGTTATAAAAAATTTTAATTTTTGTTTCTAGTTGTCTTTTGATTTTTGTTTCGAATTATTGTGTTATAGTTATTAGTCGGGTTAATATATATGCGATGTATTGCAACCACATGGAATTAATAAGATATGAACGAAAAAATGTAGGTTAGCGACAGCTACATATTGGTAAACCACGTTTATCTTGCTGTCCGATTACGCACATAGCAATGTGCTAATATGGAGCCATAAAATAACGTAGTTGTAATTCAGTGATGTTTAAAAATTATTTTACGTTGAAATGTGTGATAAAACTGCAGAGTTACAACAATGCGACCATCGGTTGGTCTTTAGTTGTATATTTAAGGATTCAGTAAAGTATTGTAACTTATTACGCAAAGTTTTCAGCCGAATGCATTACGATTTTTTGGGCCAATGTTACTTTAAGAAGCGTAACAGCAAATAAGCGTATTCCAAAGCGTAAGCGTTGCAAAAATGTGTTCCTAAGCCTAAGCAAAAAATGTTACCTGGAATCTAAACTTACTGTTTTATGGACCCACCAGAAACCTGGACGCCCCGTAAAGTAACATGGGCCGCATTTTGTATCGGCTTAATATCAATCAGTGGAATACCAATGAGACATAAACTAAAGCTTACAAGGAAAGAATTGATTGGATTGATCTAAGCGCAAAATTGAATAAATAGGCACAATTGCAACGCAGGTTTGACAATTTGTTTTCGAAAAACTGTAGAAACGAAAACTAAGTTGAACACGGATTGTGCATGATTGAACCGGTACTATTATGCTTACCTTTTGCTAAAGTATGCATGCTCAATGTGTAGCATCTTTTAAATGCTATTTACAAGTGTTTTATTTTTAGTAAATTAGCTTGTGAGTATGAGTTTACTTGTTTCGAGCATTTTGCATTTTAAACTTAACGGTAATGCAGTCATATATTTATAAAACTCAAAGCCTGACTTCAGTTAACTCTAAATTGCCTATATAAAATTTAGATTTTCCTTAACTCGTAGTGAAGTGACTTATTCTTTCATTTTTCCGGTCGGCTTTGTGTAATACCAGGGTTCCAACGGAATTGCGATTACGGCTAAACTTCCGATAAAATTTGGCTTTCATTCCGACTGGCTGGAATTCTGATTTTTCGGTTGTGAACATTTAAGGTGGTGGAACGTAGATTTCGACTGTTTTGTTTGTTTTCAAATCTGTGTTTTTCTTAATAAGTATTCTCAGTTGTTACTAAAGAGCATTTATCAAAATGTGACTGCAATTGACAACTTTAAGTTTTGCCTTTAACGAAAATTTTGAAGTATAGCTCGATATTTGGTTCAACAGCATTGTTGCTGCAGTAACAGTGCATTGTATAGAATTGGTTAATTTTCAAAAATCTGGTTTCTGTTATTTATGGCTTCGTAAGACTTCTTATTTTAAAGTTTTGGAACGCTAAAAATGCTTAACTGGAGTTATAATTTATGCCAAGCTGATCCAGTGCTCTAAGAATTGGCCGGGTGCTTTTAGAATTGACAAGCCTCCATAAATATAAGTTTTATATACAGGGTGCGTAGATCTCTAAGACAGTAAGCTATACAAGAAATTTTTACTGAAAAAAGACAGACATATTGTAAGAAAAGTCAAAAGCCATACACTACTTTTTAATCGAATACTAAAACTTAAATTCCGATTCATACTTCCGATTGGAAACCTGTGTAATACTATTAGTTGTAGCAAAAATATGTATATACTTACAACTAGACATACGAAGTATATGAAAATGCCGAAAAATGAACATGGTCTAGAATGTTCCATAAGAAAAATAGCCTCGGAATTAGCTGTTGTGAGGTGATGGAACGTAAACATTTCAAGTGGGTGTCGGGAAAAGTTGCCGTAAAGTGCAATTTTTAAATATTGTAGAAAAAATGTTCAGTCGAAGGTAGGTAAAGATGTCTCTAATAAGTAGACGCACCCTCTGGTTCACGCACCCATCCATAGCTGCTACGCCGGACAAAAAGCATGTGTTTAGTGGTTATGTCGTGACGGCATAGAAACTAACTCTGCATTAGATAAAAACGTTAGTTTTATTGCATATATCTACGATGTATATATGTAGTCAAGTGGAAATACAAGCAACAGGGGAAAAGTGTATTTTGGTTGGAAATTGTGTGTGAAAATTGGGCAACTATAGCGGGATGATAATCGGATACAACCATAGAGTTTAAAGATACGGCATGTTTTGAAATACATGATTGGTGACATTAAGGCCTTAAAGGGGCCGACTAGCGATTGGAAAGATGTGGGCGGAAGGGAATAATGTGAATGCAATGTTAAGGTTGGGTATAGTATTTGTTTTATGCGTTCGAAAGTGAAGTTGATGTCAGCGCACGGCCGGCGTTTATTTTGTAAGAAATTATGGAAAAAGATAAAAAATTTACGTTTGGAAAATAAAAATACTGATGTTGAAAATACGGTAAAATTTGAAGCGATGTCGGTTTGATCAATGGGCAATGAAATGGGGCGTATTGGAGGATTTATATTCATTGTCTAATTTCTTGTATATATAGGTTTAAAAGATAGCAAACGATTACGTGGTAGCGTTAAAATTCGTTTGTCTGTACTTTCCCATAAACAAGTCCTCCATGAAATTATACACTCACGGAATGAAATCTGGCTTAGTTCTTGGATTTTAATATGGGAGACTGAATTCTATTTACATTTTGTAAATGGTGTACTAAATTTATTTTAGCTAACATTGAAGCACCATAGTTTCCGTGACATAATTGTAGAACTGAATTAATATATTCGATACTGAGTGAATTATTTACATTTTGTAATTTTGTTGTTTGTTATTAGATATAGTTATTTATATACTATGTATTAAAATACTCGAATAATAGTACACTTTACAACAAATTATTTTTGTGATAAATGCTGTCACTGCGATATCTGTGTCCTTATTTAAAAAGTTACCGTATCAACCGCTTATTTGTTTAGCATTTTTAATTAATTAAAAATGGATCTCATTCATTTTGAAAAGGTATATACCGAACAAATTAAATAGTTATATAAATGTTTAGTACAATTTTTGGGTTTGAAAACTTCTACATCTGGATATTTTGTAAAGTATATGTATATATGCATGCATACCAGGGTGCAACTCCTGTAAGTAAATATGGTATTTGTCACTATCCGGTTCGGTAATAAATCCGGTACGTATTTTTTCACCGGAATTTTGCGGTATTTTCGGTATTTTCACATTTGAAAATTGAGAAAAATTGGTATATTATTTTAACTTATTTTTCTAAAATTGCCTGAGCGCGTATTGCCAATTCAATTTGTGTTCTACTCCATAATTTATCATACGTTTCATGCTGCTGCATTTGTTTCATGATTTTGGTATTCTAAATGGTGTGTTTATACCATTAAAACGATAAATAGCGTTAAAAATGAATTTTTGGTAACATGTATTTTCTGGTTTCCGGTCCCGGTATTTTATTAAGTTTCCAGTTTCGGAACGTTTATTCACGGTTGCACCCTGATACATACTAGTGGATACTTTTACTTGATTAATTTTGTAGTTTACGTAGGGTCGCAAGACTTGGAAGAGCTTACTAAGATGGTTTTAACTTGGAAGTTGTGGTTTCAATTAAACAGTACTGCTATCGGTTGTTTAACTTAGGGAGCGTAAAGTGCTGTTTTAGCTTTCAAAACTCTAAAACTTGGTTAGAAAGAAAATTTTCCGAAACCGTGTGGAAACATGACACAATATTTGTAATTCAGCTTGCCGTAGGTACGGTACCGGACGACTCCCAAAGACATTAAAATAGTCAAAAAGTTAAAATCATTATTGGGTATACGATTGTTACTACAGTATATGTAAATTATATAATTATGTATATATATATTTATATATATGCATATATATAACCATTATTCTAGCAAGAAGGTATGTTGTGTGCGCAACATGCACTAAACGCATTGCTTCAAGGCGAATTTTTCACCGTACTGGATTTAGCACAAATTGCAAAATCACTCGATGAAACCGAAGGCGCTTTTATGGCGGAAGCGGGTGTTCAGTCAGAAGAATATCAACGGTTTATAGCTGTAAGATTTGTTTGAGTCTTGTATTGTTTGGCAGTTGATTGTAGATTGATTGTTGATCGGCGACTTATTTTATTTGATTTTTGTCTGTGCGGCAGAAAAGTTATTGACGCTAGTGCGCTACTTGGTGCCACGTATATGACTGTTTTGGATAACTTAATTATGAAATTTTATAGCGTTGGCTATACCTGTAGGAACCAATGTGCAAGCAGAAATTAAATGAATTTGTCTTCTGATGGGGGTTGGAATATTTGTTGGTTTAGCCAGGCTGGAGTCGATCCGTGATTTTCCATAATCGGATTCTATCTTTGTTTGTACAGAATATGTAGTCGAATCCGAACTTTTTCTTGGCTGGAGCCAAAGCTGCATTAGACGTTTAATAATCAAATTTGATAAGATTTCTCCAATTTTGTCAGTGAATGTTGTTTGCTGGTTGTGTTACGCTGTGGCGTTTGTAGGAGCTCAGTTAAGCTTTGACATACACAGGAATTAGATTGCACGGAATATCGGTACAACCTTTTGCGCTATGCTAATTGGTTTCCAGGACACGATGCGTTTGTGCATATTATGTGTTTGTGTAATGGATAGTTACATTATCATTAAATGCTTCGGTTGTCTTATGTTTTGGTGATACAGTGTTTTTTATGCTATTTTAGCAAGAATCCCAAAATATGGACGACAGTGGTTACTTTTCCGTCCAAGTAATATCGGCGGCGCTCAAATGCTGGGATCTCGAGCTTGTCAATATAATGAGCTCATCGGCTCCGATTGCAATTGCTGCACAAGCTGATCCAACGTAAGATTAAAGTTAATTGTAGCTTTTAATAAATATTAGCTGCTATATTTTCGCAATTTTGATGTTTGTTCATGTGTTTTATTAATATGTGTTTGTATTTACTGACTGTTAGTTTATTGATATCGAATAACATAAACGAAGTTTAAGTTGTTGGACGTTTTAAAAGGTACACATAACTTATAAGTAGAGTTTCAGAGCGATTGGTCGTGCCGTTTGCTTACGCGAGTGATAGGATAATCTTTTGTGCAATATTAGAGAATACGACTTGTTATTTTAGTGACCTCACTGCGTACGTGTGTAATTTTCGCCAACACTGGTTGACGATACGAAAATTTGGTTATCAATGGTTCAATCTAAACTCGATGCTGCCAGGCCCTGAACTCATTTCAGATACATATCTACAGATTTATCTCACTCAGTTGCGTAATGATGGTAAGTGGTATAATATGTTGTAAGATGGTGGATGGGCCCCACTACTTGCACAGCTGTGTTATCGCTAGCTCTTTTCGGAGATTTTTATTCGTAAGTGAAGATGGTGATGGACTGTAACGGACGGCGGATGGTGCCGCATGACGTGTATACCGTCACCCTTGCACGAAGTTTTTGCACTCCGAAATTTAAATTTCAATGTCATTACGATGCACAAGTGTATATATTTTTGGCTACTATGGATCACTCTTATTTGAAGGTTACACGATATTTGTTGTCAGCGGCGATTTACCCGACTGTCCTGCGAATGATGCGCTCCTCGCTGCTCCTGTTGATCCAAAAGTAGCACTTGCGATGAAAGCGCTATACAAAGCTAGCTCTGGGAAAACAACTAGTGCCACCACAAAGAGCAACAAGCCAGGACCGTCTGAGAGCCATCGTTTGTCTGAGACGGCGGATGAAGCTGACGCTGATTTAGAGGTATTGTTGGATTGAGTGTGCAGGTTACGGTTCCCCGCGCAATCGCTGTGGGCAGTAGCAAATGGGGCGTTCTCTCTATCTCCGAAATTTTTCTAAAAATTAAGAAAAGGCAAGAATTTTAGTATAAAAAATCCTAAATAAAGACATGCTTCTATGCTCGTGTTCGAAAGTACAGACATTAATTGCGAAATGTTGGGGGGTGGCGGTTACCGATAAAATTGTCGTTTTTATCGAGAGCCATATGTATGCCAGATCGTTGTCACTACAGATTAAAATAACCCTATTTGCATAATAAATAATTTTGGTGTTTTCATATTTCGTTTGGATTCAGAAAGCTTTGAAAATGAGCCAGGAAGATCTGGATAACGCTGAACCTTCTCTGAAACGTCTTTTGAGCACATCGAGACACGAACAAGACGCCGCTGACGATGAGGCTTTGCGGCAAGCGATGGAGCAAAGCCTGGTGTCAATGGAACAAGAAGAAGAACGAAAAGCAATTCAGCTAAGTGAGCAATGTATGCTCATGCATGTTGGGAAAAGTACATGTCAACTGGGTGATAGGATGGGGACTGAGAGGCTTAGGATTTTTATGCTTATTTTTAGGCTTAGACTTGGGTTTAGGTTTATGCTTGTATAGTGTACATGCCCTTATAGTTAACATTGGCTGGAGAGGGGTATCAGCTTGAATTAGTGGGTGCTTTATTCAAGATACAATTTATTTATTTTCGCTTATTTAGAAAAAGTTTTTCGATCTCGGATTTTAATACGGTTAATTAATTAATGATTATTTTTACATGTTGTCGATGGAATTTAAGAAGAAGAACCAAACGCGATTGAGCTTAGTAAGCAAGCTATGTTTTGAAAAACCAATTGAAAGCGAATTTTTAATTCCTAATTTTAAGTTAATTAATTAGTTTTAAAACAGATATACACGTTCTCTTTCCATTTTTAAGAGTTTTAAGATGGGTGAATAGGGTATAAGCTGGCAACTGAAAAGACACTTGCGTAACATAGGCTGTGATTTATTCAGTTTGCTAATCTGGCATTATAGCATATTCAATTTTTAGGTATCTGATAAGCATGGTTCTGTAATGTTTTTAATATATTATAGGCATTTTTGACGGTCCAACACAAAATACTTCAAACGAAAACCCGCAACAACCAAATGCTTGGAAAAATCAGCCTCGGTCTTGTGATCAAAAGAAAACTAGTAAACAATCGGCCACTGCTTTAGCAACAGAAATTCCTAGTTCGCTTCAAAACGGAAAAGTAATACCAGTGTCAAACGTATCTTCAACTTTAAGTTCAAGTACGGTGTCAGCTAATGTGTCTAATCAAAAACTCACAGATGAAATTCGACGGAAACGCGCTGCGTTTTTAGACCGAGTGTCGGGACAAAAATCAGCCAAAGAAGACCGCTCTGAAGCTGGTAAATCATGATTTTAAGAAATTAATTCATTATTTTTACTGAAATTTAGTCAGATTTTTGCTCACAATAATTGGAATTGTTTACATGTTTCGATCCAAGCTTGGCCAAAGCAGTAAAGGAAGGTCACGTGCCGAAACGGCTGTTATAGTGCAGCTGTTTTGATGTGATGAAAGGCAGACGCTATACTAGTCGTGCGGCACCCAATGGTTCCTGGCAAGTTAAAAGTTTTGTTTACAAATTGTTATGCGGTTCCGTGCGGCACTTCAGATTCGTCGCCGTATGGTGGGTGATAGACATAGCCGAACAACTTCGAACGGCATTAAAATAGTCAAAAAGTATAGCACCGCCCAAATAATGCAACTTTATGGATGACGACGGGTCGTTTGATAAGTCTGTTGAAAGTAATTGTTTGTTCTGTCTTTTTAACCAATTAATTTAAGACAGGAATACATATTTTTTCTCCGCTAATACTGAATTTGTAGTTCAAGGTAATCTAGTTACTGACAGTGAATTTGTAAACCTCGCTGTCGTAGCAATCAGAGTCAGATTAGGACAGAGTGTTTAAGAGATTATCCCACGTGGATTGCTTTGCGACGTTGGCTGAAATTTAGCAAAGTAAATAATGGTACTAGAGAATATATGGATTTCAATAGGCTGTTTAAAATTGTTTAGCGCAGTATAGTTTGTTGCGTTCATATCTTTGCAAATTGCAAGTTTTCAAAACTGTATTAATCTATTGCTTGAAGTATGTACAGAATATTGCGTATGTTGTGCTGATACTAGTATAAGTTAGGGGTTTATGTTGAGTTGATCTCATATTGAGAACAAATCGCGAACTAAATGCCGGGAATAATCAAAACGTTAAACCTACGGCCATGTTCGACGCGTGTTATTATATATCGACGCGTGTAACATCTTTGCCTAGTGTTTGGTGGCGTTTTGAGCAAAAGGAAAGGGCCAATTTTAACACAAGGGATGCATACTAGAAGAATACATCCCCTACATTTCTGGAAAGATAGAAAATGCAGTTTAACATGTTGTAGAATAACCTGCAAAGTTTGAAAACTTGTCTGGTTCGCTCGCAAGACGTGGTTATCCTTTCCCGAGACGAAATCTTGGCTACGTCCATATTTTAGCATCATGCCTGACAGGAAATAGTACACTATCGTGAGGATCGATATTATATATTAGGTGGGGTTTTATTTGCTGATTGTTGTATGTAAATAACTTGCTTAAAATAGGCTTACGCATAAATTCGTAATTGCGATTATTCGCAATCATGGTATAATATTGTGTTACCTGTTGTCTATACACTTATGTGCCAAATTGTGTATAATTTTGTGCGTATTGCATTTTGTGAACTTGTTTGCATGCACCTTCCGCAAATCGCATCATGACATTGTGCAAACTATGTGTTGAGGTTTAGCGTAAGGCTGCTGTTTATTACTGGTGATGGTAAACGTCTCCCATCCCAACATCCCAGTGAAATGCTGGCTAGTGGCTTTCTTTGGCCAATGAATAGAGCGGGCCGGAACAATAGTCTAGGTCAAATTCCTAAGCCTAAACGTAAGAATATAAGCCTATGCTCAAGCAAAAAATTAGAGTACAGCTTTTAAAATTTTGAATGGCCTCGCAATTAAATTTGTGGCACGAAACTTTCGGCATGTATACTTTGAATACTTGCATTTAGTTAACCAAATCTGCATTTGCACAATGATTATATAATGATTATATATTCTAGTAAACGATTTTGCGTTGATTGTTCAGATAAGCGATATAATGTGCTAGGTGCATGCAGCGGAGATCATCAAAACTTGCTGTAGCCGTAGGGGATGTTAGCAAAAATCTAAAACGTCAAACTTTTGGTTTTATTTTTAAAAAATTCGGCTATTTTTAAAATTTTAACAAAATTTGTCGCGAAACATTGTGAACGGTAAGTTCACTACCGATATTGTAGGAATCTAGCAAAATATTTCTGGATCATGCAAGAACGAAAGATGATACAAATATGGAAAAGAATAGGCCCGTAAAAGTAACGTTGGCCGATAATTCAATCCGCTTCTCTAAATTTTGTTCGACGATTAGTCCGTGCGTTGTTTATCATTGCGGCAGACACGTGAAGATAAATTCATTTCCGGTGGTTATCACGCTAAAACTGATACCATTAGTGCACAACCGGGCTCCGGCTCCGGTAGAATTTTTGCCGGAGATTCCGACATTTCCGGCAGTCAAAATGTGCACAATTTTGCAACATTTATCTGTTTAGCGCGTTTCGTTTTACTTTTGTCACAATTTTCAAGAAAGAATTCCCAAATTTAGCAACAAAATTAGAGAAAAACCAAACTGCAACATATTGCAGATATTGGCTAAAGTTAACTAATTAACCATCAATTTTACTACCTATTTCGCCTCGCCTCCGGCTCCGGCAAGTTTCGTTGACCTCCGGCTCCGGGATTTGTCACCTCCGGCTGCTGCCTGATACCATTACCACAGGAAAATAATACTGTAGTGACCCGAATAAGAGGAGACTAATATTTATTTAACTTTTCCGGAGGGTACCCCTGTTATTCGGTTACGGACTGTTATTTATTTTTAACCCACGTTCAGCCACCCTTCGTTGCTGATATGTATTCCGTACTGCAGTTATCCATTGAATTAAACGTTTATTTGTCTTATGTCAATAGCTTGACTGATAATGCAAGGTTATAATAGGGAATGTACTTTCAAAACTTAAGTATGCTTTAAAGTTTCGAACTCAACTTTATTTGGTCCTGGATTCATTTATACGCTACAATTGGGATAATTGACATTTATGGACTCTAATCTGGGTTTAGGGATTCTTTATTAGGGATACGAAATCCTATTGATTGGGACTCAAAATGGGGACCCTCTCTTATTTGGGTCACTATTAACCGATTAACAGCAGCTGCATCTGCACGACCAATTTTCGACATCTGTCATGAAACATATTGCAAAAACAGTTGAAGAGGAGACTGCGATATCAAACGCAATATCCGTTTTTAATTCAAATTTTGAACTTTTGGAAAAGTATAGAAGTAGTCGCTCGAGTATAATTTCGTTGCGCCACTCACAGTAACGTTTAATGTTTCGTAAACTTGGAACATTGAGAATACAATAGACATCAGTACTTAAGAGACACCGTCCGTTCAGAATATAAAAACAAAAATTATGCTGCGAATAAAATATATGCAACTAATGAAGTACACAGATTTATGTATTTTAACGAAAAATTTGTTTATTTATAATGTCGGCAAATATATATTGAAAATTCACAACATGTATTTTCAATTCAACGCGGTGAAAAGGTTCAGTGATTTTAGGTTGGTACTACGAGCCAATGATAGAACCATGCCATAACAGTAGTATAAGCATATTCCTATTTCTAAGCCTAGGTGTAAGAATGACCGCTTATATCTTAGCCTAAGCCTAAGCAAAAAATAGTCTAAAACTTAGGCGTAACCCTATTACAACCCGCACAAAAACGTTCAGCCCCTGATTTTTACGTGAGCCGTAAAACACAAGGCAGTTTCACAATTACAGTAATTTTAGCTGTTTGCTTAGGATCTTATACTTAGCTAGACAACTTGCCTCCACTAGCGGATCCAAGGTATGCCACCCAGGCCTTGTGCCCTTCACACGACAACACGAATCGAAACCAAATCTTTGTGTTAAGATTTAGAAAAATAATTATATTTTGCTTCGCGCATCCGTCAATAAAATCTGGACGCGCAATTGCTTGCCCTAAAATAAATGCCGTTTCTCATGATCTCTAAAATATATTTTTTAGAGAAACGAAAAAAATTGAAAGTTTAAAATTTTTGTTAAAAGTGCTTCTAATCGTCAGTTATATCATAAAACCCAATTAACAATAAAAACAACTGCAAAATAATAACAACGTAATATACAAAATATGCATCGAATTATGGCAGGCAAAGCGTCAAATGCAAACAAATATATGTAAAAAAAAGTGTAGCGAGACACAAAAATGTCAGCAAAATAATAACTGGACAAAATAAGCTGTATGTATAAATGACCGCTTGGTTGCAGGAATGCCAAACCATAACATATTAAAAAGTATGTAAAATTTCCTATACAGCACATAAACGAACGGCACGGAGGCAGGATACGCGGTCCACGCCAGCCCGTATTCGTTTCTCACAGAGATACTGTCGTTTATTGAACCAAAAGTAACGGCTTGCATAATTTTTGTCACTTTTTGCGGTTGGTACCCACTAATCTAAATTACGCGGTACGCCATTGATCATGCATATGTTAGCTACTGTTCATCAAAATTTATCTATGGGCAGATATAAGCCAGTCATGCCAGTGGCGAAATGGGGCTCAGCCACCCCTTGGAAAAATTTTGGCTCCCGTAGTTAGTTTTAAATTGCTTGTATATTTCTTGAAACGCGAAAATTTCAAAGCGTAAGAAAAAAATTACTCTATAATTATTAAAGCTGGAAAATTAAATTATTCAGTAAAAATACATATTACGCAAAGTTTAACGCACAACTAAACTATTTTCAAACCAATTTTTGCGGATTTTAAGGTTTGCTATTAATCTTTACACTTCCAATTCAACTGCACGCTTAGAATTGAAAAAATTTAAAAGTTAATTTTATAATTTCAATAAAATTCGAGCAGTGACGGATTTAGAAATTTCTGACCTATGTGAGTTGATCCCTGTTGAATAGGTGGTCTCGTTGAATGCGCCGGTCAATTCGAACCTGACAGACTCAGCAAAAACGGCAACAATTAAGCCGTATCAGAACTCTCAAGTCAGTTTGTTCAAATAGTTTAAAATATTAGCACATTAAGAACAAAATTATTTAAAAATAATACAGCGAAAGTCATGTTTGTTTGCTCCATAACATACATAATTTACGAGCTAATATAATTACAGTACAATATGAACCAGATAGTCGGACCCGTAGCCAGAGGGAGCGCAGCAACTATGCAATAATTTTGGTACCCCACGTAGAAAATTTTCAACCGCTTTTGTAATTCATCGAAAACTCTTGTGCGCCCTCTGGAAAAAATTTTTTAGCCCCCCAGCTAGGTGAACTGGCTACGGGCCTGCATATACGTAGTGTTCTAAAAACAAGTATGTACATACTTTTGGCAAATGAAACGGCCCAAAGCGTTCTTACTGGTCACAACATCCCCAACAACTGATGGACTAAAATGAAATATGATGCAATTTGGCCTTTGTATACTTGCCCCAAATTTCAAATTGACTTAAACTTAGGTAAAGGCCTAAAGTCAGAGCCTCTGGCTTAGAAAAACCTTTTCTGAAACAAACTTATTTGCCTTGGTCTAACCATAAGCGTATACCTATGAGAGAAGTGTTTAAGGATACATTTTAATAACGCCAACCCCCCCCCCCCCCGAACTGTTGATGGTGTCAATTTTAACTGTTTTACTTAGATACGTATGACCATACACCAATCGTGATTAAATTTTGCCACATGCTTTGATAGGATTGCGCTATACTTGACTTCCGGAGCCGTCCGTCACCGTGTAACGCCGTCCGTCACCGTTCCATCGTGCCATATCTTACACAAATTACACACGTATGATACCGGAAAGTGATGAACGGTAACGAACAGCGCCGGACGGTGACGGACGGCGCCGTACGGATGACAAACCGTGACGGATGGTGCCATACGGCTGACGGACGGCGACGCCGTACGGGTGACGGACGACGACGCCGTACGGGTGACGGACGGCGCCGAACATCAACAAAAGTATAGCGCAACCCATAACCAGTAACGTTTAAAGTTTTGATACCTCAATTTTACAACCCAGAATTAAAAAAATTACGAAAAATCTCTGAGCTTAAAACATACTGAATGTTTACCTTTGACTGCTTGTTAAAAAAATTTTGTGTAGTACTTAGCGCTGGACACTGCTTAGCTCGTCCACCGGGCAAATGCCCGATGAACACTGGTTAGAATTTGGGACTGTCAATAAAATGAAAAATCTTGGTTATGTAATTTTTTCTAAATATTTACTAATGTTTCGCGTTATATCAAAATACCGCAACCCACTAGAACCAGTCCAGCCCTGGTAGTACGGAAGAAACAATAACATCTATTGCGTTATTGAATTTTAAGTGCCGGATGAAATTTCGCAATTTTAAGCCAAAAACATAAGCTTTCTATTTTAGTGGTATTTATCCTACGTATATATTAATAAAAGGCTTTGATGAAATAAACTTGACAGGCACAAAAAACATAATACATACGTAACGATGAGGCGTGCATTGTTTCTAAAAACAGTGACTACTAAATTATTATAATGGCAATACATAAAGACTAGCCTCCAAAAACTAAAAACATACAAGAAACGATTATAAAGTTGAAATTTTTATATATTTGATTCAGACCAGGGGCGTAGCCATGATGAATCTACGACAATTCGCTGCCCGACAACCAGGGGCGTAGCCATGATGGATCTACGACAATTCGCTGCCCGACAACTTGTCACCCAACACTGCCCAGATGCCTATTAATAAATCTAAGCATAATCATAAGCGTAATCCTGTACCTAAGCCTAAGCCTCGTTTATGAAATTTCGGATTACAACTGCTCAGTCGAAAGAACCAGTGGCTATTAAAAAGACCTCTTAAGCCAAAATGCTGAAAGATGAGCAGTTTTAAAACGCATGAGCTTACGAATTTTTCATTGCGATAAAATCTATATTCCAGGCCAAAATTACAATTATTTTTGTTTTAAGAAAGAAATCTCTTTTTCTACCATTTCTAAATAAACTGGGAGAAGTAGGAGATAAATCTATCGTAATTGGAAAGTACAATATAACATTTGACATACGTCGCACAATACAGCTGCATAAAATTATTTGCAAAGGCAATGCAATAACAAACACGAAATGTGATCCATCCATGATAGAAATAGGGTGTACATGAAAATTTAAGTCAATGGTGAAATTTAATTTAGAGTTTAAGTTGGGATTTACCCTCAGGCTGAAGCTTTAATTACTTTCGCGTTTAAATATCCTCAAATATACTCCGTCACTTACTTTAGCCAATAAAATCGACGCTTTGGTTAACATTTTTCCTATGGAACATGGCTATTCAATTCAAATAGTAATTCATACAAAATTTCCCAAATCAAACATATAAAGTATCCCCCCCGTTGGTAGCAATTAAAGTTTGCCGTCTTACAATAGTTTAGACATTCGAAGTATGATTAAAAGCAGGTAAAACCCAGACAGCGGGAGGACCTAAATCTTTTGGTTGGTGTTGTCAAAAGTATAACCTGTTAGTCATTTATCCGAACCGAAATGCTTTGTCTCGAAACATACACTTGTGTATAAAACAGACATGTATCAAACAAATGCAACATTAAAATACAATTAACTGCAATAAAAATTATGCAACAGAAATCATCTGCAACATTTATACGAACGATACTTGCCTACACTGCAAAAAATGGTGTCAAATTGACTCTGTCCGAAATAGGCTCCACGGGACTACACAATCAGAGTCAAATTCGACTCCGCCAGTGTCAAGCGTGCATCATAGTGAGTCAGAGTCAAATTCGACTCCGCCAGTGTCAAGCGTGCATCATAGTGAGTCAAATTTGACTCTGTCGGAGTCAAATTTGACTCAGTTTGTGTAGTCCCGTAGAGCCTATTTCTGAGAGAGTTTATTTGACTCACCATTTTTTGCAGTGTATTTTTGGCTTCTGTACACTTACCCACAAAGGTTAAGGCTTTTAGATTGAACAAAACTTTTACGTACATGAGTCTAAATGTGAGCTGTAAAACCGGAAATGTGAACGGGAAGTGTACACAAAAGCATATATTTCTTCAGCGATTAATATGCATGATTGTACAAGTGTATATATAAATGCAACATAATAATGACAAACAAAATTTACGTATAATTGCGTAGATCTTGAGCCATATTCGGTGAAAGAAAACAAAATAGCAAATTTGACTAACGTGTTCTGTTATAGAGTGTTGTATTGAGTACAAATCCTAGAAACATTTCGTTATATTTGATAGTATACAACATGAATATTAATGCCACGTCATTTTCTGTACATTTTAGCGTGAAAAAATGTTTGGATAACGCATAGCACTGATATAACAGTTGTTTTCAGTTCAAAAATTTGTAAGTTTTGAACCGTAAATGAGGAATCTGCTGTTGAAATTTACTTAAATTTAGAAGTTTATGTTTCAAATTAAGACTAAACCAATGATGTACCAATGGTATGCCTCCAGATTATATTAAGTATTTGAGCAATTTGATTCTGTACTTACTTAAATTTGAAATTAAATACTCTGCAGATTTAAAATTTCAAATTCACTAAATTTAAACCAATTGCACCGAGATTTTTTCAAAATAACATAATGAGCAGCAAATATATACATAGCTAGTAGCGAATTAAAATAAAGAGCACAAGTTCAAAACAAAATAACAACAATAGTAACAAATGTGTAAAAAACATGAATAAAAAAGTACAAATATATGTATAATGAATGAAATCAATGAATGAATGAATGAATGAATGAATGAATGAAAAAAATGAATGAAATGAAAAATTACACGCGATGTTTGATGTGATTTGCTGATCCGTAGGAACGGAAAATTTACATACTCAAACGAAATGTATATATTAACTCAAACTGCACAAAAATGAAGGGCGCGACATCATTTGCGTGAATCCCGTTAACTCCCATCAGCCGGCATTTGCTCAAAATGATTTGATTTCGATAGAAATTATACCTTCGAATGACCTGCTCTGGTTACAATTTACAACTTGTTACACTTCTTAACAAATGTTATCAATCCAAATTTGACGGTTGCTTTTCAAATCTTAGAATATGAGCCTTGATTTTAAATGTGTCGCAGCTGAGAATTGGGTTCAAGATCTTTTAGAATCAAATCAGTGAAATTTTGGATAACACAACGCCCCGTGTGCAAGCTAAATCGGTGCATTACACAAATTAGCAATTACCTGCAGTTATATGTATATGTCGTTTGCAATCAAGTTGCAATAGGCGGTTCGATTACCCGAGATAAATTTGAAGGCGAAAAATCTCCTCGCAAAAGCGACGAAGATTCTGTGTTGATATTGTTGGCGTTTGTATTGTTGTCATTGATGAGGCAATCATTGCTTTTTTCGTTGTTATGTTGATTGTAATTATTGCTGTTTTCGTTGTTATATTGATTGCATTCATTGTTGCTGTTGTTGTCGTTTACGTTGTTCTCAGTCGCTGCGCTGAGTTGCGTTGAATTTTTCGTTGAGCTACCATTGAAGTTGTGAAAATCCATTTCATGCTCCAAACTATCGCCATTCATCAGTTCATTTACAGTTTTCTCGGATGTAATAAGGGTTGTTTGCTGAGTTTCGATTTCCACTATCATTTCTTCCTCTTTGCCACCGATTTCGCTTGCGATATCTCCATTCTGATCATCAACAGCCTGAATCATTCCATTTATCGAATATTCAACGCTGCAATTATCAACCAACACCTTTTCATCTTGAATTTTCCCATTAACACCGCCGCCATGTGTAAGATTCAAAGCTTGTTCCGGTTGTTCTTTCTGATCAAACTCTCGCCCGCCTTCAGTGTTTTCTAGCTCCAATGTTTCCATTTCGTGCGCAACCTGACCACGTAACTGATTCGCAATCGCGGCAACTTTCTCACCAATTTCTTCACGAAACGTACTCATCGATATATTGAGCCCTGATTGAACTTGGATCAGCGTTCCCAGCGTCGACAGCGATGCTTCCATTTGACGCTCCACGCGAGTGACTCTTGAATCAAGCGATTCGAGCATTTCGTCAACTGCACGACTGCGTTTCATTAGTTCGTCTATTGCACAATTTAGGTTCCGTTGGGATACGGCTTGCTGTGACGATAAATTCGGTTTTGAAGCTGTCGCTTTTACCGTGTTCAACAGTTGTTTGATTTCTAAAATGTCCCGGTGACAACTCGATAAAATATTCAACTTATCCATATAACTGCTATTGCTGCTACTATTTCCAAATTTAGTTGTACGACCGTTTTCTATTGGACAATTGTTGCTGGTTTTCATTTCAGCAATTCCCACGAGACCGTTTTCTATTGGACAGTTATAGCCATTTTTCACGTCGATACTTCCTTGGATGAGACCGTTTTCTATTGGATACTTACATCTGTTGCTACTAGCGACATTCCCCACCTGGCCATTTTCTACTGGACAATTGTAGCTGCTATTTGCTATTATTGATGTTAGGCCGTTTCCTATTGAACATTTTACTGAACCAATGTCCAACGCTGGAATGTGATTGGTGGATTTCGATGGCGGTGTTTGTGGACTGAGTCTCCGCTGAGTATTTATTGGTCCAACTGATTCGCTGCCAGCATCTGACTGGTTCAAATTACGCTGATATGGATGGTGCCTGCAAGGTTTCTGTCCATTTCTGTGTTGTTGTTGTTGTTGTTGTCGTGGTTGTTGTTGTTGTTGTGATTGTTGTTGTTGTTGTTGTTGTTTTTGTTGGCCAAAATGATTGGATTTGACATGATGTTCTAAATTCGACGATTTTCGAAAATGTTTTCCACAAAACAAGCATTGTGTATTTGCTCGATGCTGCCCTGGCGTCCACTCTTCAGCTGACGACGCAGCGCGACCGGTACTTTGGCTATTTCCTGGTCCACGTTGGTGATTACTCTCACCGCTGGTTTTCCGGACCGGTCTGCGAGCGCCAGGAAAACTTGAAACTGACAAGGACTTCGCCAGTAATCCATCATCAGTTGCTGTTTGTGTTATCCCATTTACTGTTCTTCGGTATTTTCCAAACCATTTGGTTGAAGATCCTTTACTGTCTTTAAAGTTGGATACTTCCATTTCACTACTACAGGCTTCGTCTGAACTGGTTTCTTCACCGCTTGATCTTTGTCCAGCCCGCCCTGGGTCATACTCCGCACTCATCGTTGAGCGTTGGTTTAACTTGGCGACGGTTGAAATCGCTAGCAACCGCTGGGGAGATCCTTTTCCGGACGATTCCTGGATGATTCCAGAGCCCCCACTTATAGACGGTGCCGTACTTGGACGTCCGTTGGAATTATGAAGCGAAGCAATAATTGAACTCAAATGTCGTTGTTGTCGCGTTTGTCCAACGCTACTTTTGATTGTAGCCATTCGAGAATGATTTTTACCAGTTTCACCGTACTCCTTTTGTTGCTGATCAGATTTTCCAACCTGATCATAGGCAAATCTTTGCGCTTCAGGGTATGCTTGTGATAGCAACATGGGTCCAGCTGTGGCGTCGGGCAACATTCTATCATCATCGTCATCGACTCCACAATCGCTGATATCTTCAATTGCTGTTAATAGACGATCGCGATTCCTATTAATCCCAAATGACGTCATAGTTTCATCGGTAAGATTTCTTCCGTTGTTGACAGGCAACATTTGAGGCAACACAGGCGGCGATCCTGTATCGTCACTGCTACAGCTGGGTAAATGCACCGGCGGTGGAGTTGGATCAACAGGTTGTTGTTGTTGTCGTTGTTGCAAGTGATGCGGTTGTTGCGTTCGCTGCTGTTGGTGTTCTTGGGGCAGGTGTTGTTGTTCTTGTTGTTGTCGCTGTTGCGGTTGTCGTTGTTGTTCTTGATGATGTGACTGTAGCGCTTGCTGGTGTTGTTGCTGTTGATGCTGTAGTGGTTGTTGCTGGTGTTGTTGCGTAGCAATCAGTTGCGCTTTAATTGTATTGTAGTGTTTAAGAAACGCAGCAGTAATGTTTGACTCAATAGCTGAATGGTTTTGCGCGTTGTTATCGCTGTGTTTCTCGGAGCTAGGACTGAATTTTGGGAGATTCGCTGGCAACAAAGCTTGCTCGGGTAAAACGAATATATTCTGTCCTCCGTTGTACGAAGGTACTTCGGAATGAGGAAACAACGAATTGTTTACTTGAGGTTTCAATTGCTGTTGCGGTTGCTGTTGTTGTTGTGGCGGTGGTGGTGGTGGTGGTGGTTGTTGTTTCTCTTGTGGTTGATGTAGCTGCTGTTGTTGCATTGGTTGTTGGTTATGATTATTTGACGAGTGTTGATGAGAGCGAGCAGCAAGTAGAATGTTTTCGCATAACGATTGCAACGCTGCATTGCAAGGCTCGAGTGCTTCTTGTAGTTTATTGTCGGAATCTGACGTTAATACTGAATGGCTCCCAGTGTGGGCGTGTATTGGAGGCAACGAAACTGATGGTAATTTTGGCAACTGCTCAGCGTTTAGTAGTTGAAGTTGCTGTTGGGGTTGTTGTTGTTGTTGCGGTTGCTGTTGTTGTGGCGGTTGTTCCTGCTGATGCTGTTGGTATGGTTGTCGTTCAACTGATTGTTGGCGTCCCTGGTGAAGTCGCAGCAATCCGCGCGACTCGGGCGACACAAACAGCTCCGAATTGCGTTGAGTCGGAGTAAACGCTACAGGCGAGCTCATAGTCGCATCTTCAAAACTTTGGTTTAGAGTTGCGATTGTTGCGTGCCGTTGTTGCTGTTGTTGCCTTACGCTATACCCAGACGCGAATGGGGAAATGTTGTAAGGGGAAGATTTTAGCGGTGATGTAATACAATTTTCATCTGATGACACTGATACGTTGTGCACTCCGCTGGGATATGTTGCCAATCCAGATAGTTGGCGTCTTAAAGCTATTGGTGATAAATATAGTTCGCTGCTTTTTGCAGGTGAAATATGTTGCTGGTCATTTCCAATTCGTTGTTGTTGGTGTTGTTGTTGTTGTTGTTGTTGTTGTTGTTGTTGTTGTTGTTGTTGTTGTTGTTGTTGTTGTTGTTGTTGCTGCTGCTGCTGTTGTTGTTGTTGCTGCTGATGTTGCTCACACTCAGACGATACTCCACGGTGACGAATTTGCTGCGATGGATAATTGTTGATTGACAGCGTTCGAGGTTCGTTCGCTTGAAACAAATCAGTTGTAGCATCATACCGGTACGATCCGCTATAAGCCAACGGAGGAGTAGTCATAAATTCTCGTTGATCTCCGGGTTGTTTCGAGGCCGGGTCTCGCGTGGTGATGTGAACCGAAGCGCGGCCCGGAGTCGGAGTGTTGTGTTTCCGCCGCCGGTTAATGCCATCTCCGCCGGCTGGTGTTCGGGGGGGGGGTGGTGTTGGTTTGCGCCGGTTGCCTCGCCGCCGGCTCGTTGATCTCCGGGTTGTTTCGACGGCGCTCGGAGATCTCGCGTAGGTGAACTGTGCACCGAAGCACGAGCCAACGGAAGTTGAAGCTGTTGTGTTTCACGACCGTCGGTTATTGCCATCGCCGCCAGGACACTTGACGCTAAGGGGGTGTCAGTTTGACATGTGGCATGAGGAGACCGATGGGCTGCTGCTAACGCGAGGGAGTCTCGAAGTCGTAACGGAAGCGGATTGTTAAGTGAACGATGCCTGGAATTATTTGGCAAATAACGACTGCTACTGCAAGCATATCGTGAGAGATCATAACCAGATGAACTGGCTGCATCGGTATTCGATATTTGGCTGAGCAGTGTTTTGTTCAGTTCGGTACATGTGGTGAAACTTGCGGCTGCCGAAGTTGGCGAAATGTTGCTATTATTTTTATTATTACTACTATTTTTACTGCTGCTGCTGCTGCTGCTGTTGTTGTTGTTGTTGTTGTTGGTATTGTTGTACTGAGCGGTGACTGACCCGCGATTTGAAATTGAGCCAGAACATTGTGCCGCATATCCCCCGTTTCCAGCCGTGTTCCGAGAAGCCGTTCCGCTATCGCGATGATGCAACAGACTACTGGCGCCCGGTGACCCTCTGCCATTAAGAACAATCATTGATTTTTCAAGAAAATCCACACACGCCGGATCTTTAATACTTTTCTTGCCCTTTTTCACAATAATATCTTCACGGCCGACAACGGCGTTTGATTCTTGTTTATGATGCTTCAATATGTGTTTCGTTAAATTACCCTTAAGTCGACTTGATTTACCGCAATATTTGCAAACGTACGGTTTTAGTGCTGTGTGTACAGAACGATGCTCGGCTAAATTTGATCGAAAACGAAATGCTTTGCCACAAATTTCACATATAAACGCTTTATCCGACGTTGTATACGCACCCGTGCCCCCTGAAAATTCAGGGAGTGGTGTATGTTGGTGACTTGAAGCTTTCAATTGTTGTGATTGATGTTGTTGTTGTTGTTGCGGTTGTTGTTGTTGTTGTTGTTGTTGTTGTTGTTGTTGTTGTTGTTGTTGTTGTTGTTGTTGTTGTTGTTGTTGTTGTTGTTGTTGTTGTCGTTGTTGGTGTTGTTCTTGCGGTTGTTGTTGTTGTTGATGATAATGATGATGATTATGTTGCTGCTGCGGTTGTTGCTGCCTTGAATTGAGCCCTCGTGTATTTGAAGTGGATGTTATATTTTCAGATAATGCGGCACCGTCAGATATTTGTTCGCTAGTCGTTGCAAAATGATTTTGAGCGAAAATGTTGAACCCGGACATAGTTTGGCCACAATCACGTATTGGAGACGATTATACACAAGTGAAATCGGTTTTCATTGCATTGATGCAAGTTGCGTTAGGTGAGGTTGCACATCAGAGCGCGCAGGACTGCAGAAAGCTGCGCTTGATAGTGCAGTAAAGCGTCATTTGCTGATTGCAATTTTTGAAGCTTTCGATATTGAGTAGCAGAAAATTCAGTCTACCACTACGTTCGGCTAAACAGTAGAAATAGTTTAAGATTCTATTTTGAAAATAAATTTGGATGTTCAAATGAAATTTGAAAATGCTTCAGCAAAATTATTGCAGAATCACAAACAGTAGATTAGATATGTAATATGGTAAGATCTTGAATCTAGTTTGACTAGGAATGAATGACGATGTCCACGTATTCAACCGTATGAAATGTTAAATTACGGAATTAAAATGCAGTTAGCTAAAATTACTTAGCTAATGTTAGTTAGCGCTAAAGAAAATTAAAGAACCACTGCTTGGCTGGGGCTGGCTGTAATCTGCTGAGATAGCTTGTTTTAACAATGAGATCACAGTTGAAATGCTTCGTTGACCAAACCATTAATTCAGGACAGTAAATAGATGAAAAATATTTTGGGTTAGCTAAGTATTACTGAAAAAGCAAAAAATGTTTTGTACCAAACAGATAGGCTTTAGCGGATTTCCTCAATTTGTGAATTGCTCAAATTTGTTTCATCTCGTGGTAGTGCTCGATTTGTCTTTCCACAAGATAGCAATCGTTCGGATTAAACAAAATTTACCGGGGTACAGGCCGGATATGCGATTGCGGTAAAAATCGATGCCCATTTTCGTTTCCGTTATCGAAATACAAGAAATTCGGTGAGTTCCGGTCGGAATTTCTGCCAAAAATTGATTCCTGTTGCTGTTCCGCCATTGAAAAACGCAGGAAGCGGAACTTTACGGTGTTATGCCAAATTATTTAAACATTAATGAAATTTTAATTGCAAAATAATTAGTTGAATTTTATACAAAATACGGAAAATTGCAGAATTTTTGTGTTTATATAGGAGACGACTTTAAAATTTCTCTACATATACACCATATACCGTTTTGAGTTTTCTGACGTTTTCCGGACTTTTTCAATAGCTTGCCTTATTCTCTCATTGGTAAATTTCAGGGTGTGAATGGATAATAAAAATTAAAATTACGGAAACTGATAGTGATCAAAATAACGGAAACGAAAACGTAAAACTGGCAAATATTCGCCGGATTTTGTAAAACTTTAAAGATAAAATGGCGGATGCAGCGAAACTTTTAAGAGTTTGGTTGAATTTCGTAATTTTTATTCCATTCCAAAAACTTGCAGTATATCTGTAAAGTAAAATTGCAATATATACATTGTTTATAAGTTTTGAGCGTAAAACTAAAGAATTCCCGTGAAGTCCTATCTCCAAAGCATACCCTAATACCAGGGTGCAACCGGAATTACAATTTACCGGAACCGGAATTTGAAAATTTTACCGGAACCGGAAAGTGAAAAATGTATTTCACCAAAAATTTCATTTTAATCTTATTTTTTGCTCTATTTTTTTTGTGAAATAACCTTAGTTGAACATAGGTATTTATTTTATTTGGTGTATTTTAGATTTTAATCATCGACTGAAGTGAAATTCACCATCAATGGCTTATATTCGGAGTACAAGTGGATTTCAAAAGAGATTCTTAAAAATTAGCAAAGTTAAGAAAACGGCCAAATTATAACACCAGAATTTTTAAATCCGGTAAAAATTTACCGGAACCGGAAGGTGAAAAAATGCCGGAACAAAAACCGGAATTGCACCCTGCCTAATACGTAGCCAAAGCCTATATCTGTGAGGGGAAAGTGTACAAGAGCCAAACAATATATTAAAAATGCTTAATAAAAAATATACGAACAAAATTAACAATTTTTACAACGAACCGGACATATTACGGCAGACTGGGGATTATGATACAGAGTTGAATCATAGATGATACAGTAATAAACGGCCACAAAATTTAAAGCATCTTCGGCATTAACATCACCGGGGGCGAGATCTTTTTACCACCATATTAACTCCTTAATGCTGAGTCATCGCAAACTGTCTGAATCCTTGTGTGACTGTACCGCACTATGGCGTTTCAAAACAATAAAATACGGGCGTCTGCCTGAGAAACTCAGGCCCGAAACCATATAAATCTGTTGTGAGGAAGAGGAAACAATTTTCGGGGCTCATGCGGCTAAAATAATGTCCAACCGATATTGTTATAAGTATAACAAATAGATCGTTCTGCAAAACAATTATTGTGTATATGTCGTAGCACAAGACGTAGTTTTAGCACAATTGCCCATTGGGCGGTGTAATTCTTCCTATGCGACAAGTGCACGCCTTGTGATTGGTTACTACCTTAATGCTGTACTCAAATTCGACTTGCTGATACGGATACGTTTTTCTGATGGGCCAAGTAATCGCCACCTGTTGGCTACGAAACAGTTTGTTTTACTGAGCAAAATGGAATCAAGCATAATAACGACTATTATGTAACCGATCAGAAAACGCACAGCTTTATCAGACACGATTCCGCCTTGTGCTAGCCCAAGTCGTAATTCCGCTTTGGACTAGCCCAAATTGGAATAGGCTGAATTACGACTTGACATATATATTTACTGTTAGTCTAATTTTGAAAGCTTAAAGCGTGGATTAGCAAACGAATGCTGACTTTGTGAAGACATATGAAACTCCAGTACTTTAGGAAAGTTGCACATATGTGCAACTACGGCTTCTAGTACACTGTATTTTCCAAAAAGCTACAGTTTTCGCTACCGCGTTTTCTTGACTACATAACATTGCAGAGCCAGTTATTAAATAAGTCCGTTTCAGCAAGCTTAAACAAACGTATTCGCCCTGTACTCACCATAGAAGCGCAAGACGGCTTTAAAATTTTAAATTCCGCGACAATTTTTGTTGAAGCTTTTTTGAAAAATTTTCAAAAATTTACAAATCGAAAACTATTGTTGATTAAAAACAACATCTGCCGCTGATAGTTGCAATAAACTAATTTCAATTCCAGTATTAAACTAAACATAAGCTATCACAGACCGCGTCGCATCACTAAATGCTCCACAATTCCACTGTAACCGCCTGTTTTATCGAACCAGACATCCTATTGACCACGCGCCAGAAATACGGAGGCAGATGGTACTGGTAAATACTAAATAGAAAACAGAACCAAAATTTGTTGGGCTCAGAATTATTAATAATCGATCATAAGCTTTTATGGTTAAAATTAAACCAAAAATAACGGTTTGAGGCTAGTATTTGTTATCCCGCAGAAATTGGTCGAAACAAATATTGAAATACAATGTTTAACTGTTTGAATTAAAATTTTAACTGGTGGAAAACGTAACATTTTACGACACATCATGCCAAATTTAAGCTATGATGCTTAAAAATGCTTATTTCAAAATTTTGTGAGGACTCTGTTGGATGTGAGGTGGTGTGCCACTTGGGTGGTATGGATGGGGTCGGGTGATAAAGACAACACTTGACCCCACAGACATAATTAACAAAAATCGTATGATCGACCGTGCATAATTAATAATAGAAACCAACTGTTTTCAGTGTCAACTGCTACAGTACACGACCAGAGTTTTAGTAAAATTACTGTAATCACTACCATTTGAAACTACAGTAAACACGCAACTGTTGCAAGTTTCGATTTAGCATTCGTCTATCTACAGCGTTGCTCGCGAAACCGCAACATTTGCAATATTCTTGCATTTTGTAAATATTTGCACATGGGGAAAGATAACTTATCACCAACTCGTCTTTTACTGGCGAAAAAACAGCATTGCGTAATTTTTTTCGAAACATTAATTAAAAAATTTAAGAAACATTCTCGACCCATTTAGAAATGTTCCCGTTCTTTCGGTCAGTCTAGGTAAAAACCGGGACATTAGACCTTTATACTAAGCGGCTCAATAAGCATGCGTACGATGTAGTTTCGAAATAACGGTCTTGTGCTCATAACGGACAAGCATGCCTCACATGCTTATATGACCCAATTTTTACTAAGGACGTCCCGTGATCGTCCATCGTATTTACGACTGAATATCGTGTTCATGGCGCGACAGTTTACCGTTGCGCTCACGGTGTCGCCCTGTGCCAAACTCGATAAAATCGATCAGGACTTTTAGACGTAGAAGAGTCGAGCCAGGTTTGCTAATGAAATGGCAAACTTCGACGCGACATGTTTCAATATGATCGCATTCACCGTGGCGGATCTAGAAATTTCTTTCAATGAGGACTGTAATATGTATTACTGTAAATTGTTCCCCAGAGCAAGACGAGCCAGACGTCGAACGCAATTTTTATTACACAAATGTTTAAATTTATAAGGTAGGGATGGGCTTACCCCAAAATTCCACTCATAGACAAGTTTCCACGACCATTTGATTGTGCTGCCATATTAATGATGGGCTCTCGCGTAAAAAAGAGTATGCGATTGAAATCGACTACGCTTAGATTTGTGAATATTTATTGTAAACGCTAAAATTTGCCCAAATCTAAAATTGCTGTTATTCTTAAAATTGGTTTTAAGACGATGATATTTTGAGTCAAGTGACACTTTTGATAAACTTTCACAAAAAATAACTTGAACATTTTTTGTATCACAAAAATGTCCAAGTTTTGTAACATATTTTGTCTCTGCTGATATGACTTGTGCAAATCGTTAAAACAATTATATACAGTCGTTTTTGTACCCAGTGAGGGGGCTGTGGGTAAAGCTTACACAGTTGGGTAAGGTCATAAAACAGCAGAAATTTAAACCCGTCTACCAGAGCGGCGGGCCCTATTCAAAGGGGAGGAGGCTCAGCCCCCCCTAGAATACCTTTGCTCCCCCCCATAGAAAATTTTCATTTTTGCTTGTAAGTCATCGAAAATCCTTGTATACCTTTCCTGATATTTTTTTAGCCCCCTCTCAAGGTGACCCGGCCACGGTCCTGTAGAGCGGTAAACAGTTTTTGCTGCTTTGAAGCTCACATTTCTGCACTTTGGGGACCAAGTTTAGTGTATATTTAAAATTTGAAATACCATTAAGGTTATATATATTTACAGGATAATGAAATCGCATACCAAACCGATATGAATTAGAGATTTTTGATAGGTCTTGACTTAAACTTCATTCTTCAAAACATTAATTTGAAATTTTTCAACAATAATTTTAAGTGCTGTATATATAAGTCAAAGTGTTCAAAGCGACAGTGTACACTTTTACATTTCGGCAACAAAAATAGGTATATAATTAGGGAATTAAACATCATTTTATCTACTTACCAATTTTCGCCTCACCTCCGGTTCACGTCTGGCTGTGGCAAATTTTATTGACCCCCGGCTCCGGTATGTTTCACCTCCGGTTGCACCCAGGTAATACCGTTCTTCGGTTAGTCGCCAAATTGATTTCGCAGACCCTGGTTCAATTAAACGTTTCAATTTTAGGCTTATGCACTTGGTGAGTGCACAACCACTTATTCGTGTAGCTCATGCAACTCGCTTGGACCCATGACCAAATGATATGTCACAATCTGAACGTAAACTTTGAATACAAACTAAACCTTAACGATTAATTTTATAAACCGTTGCCTAAGCTGCTTTGACGTACCGTAGTTGCTCCCTCCACAACTCTCCCATAAGAATTTATACCAACTGTCAAACCTAAACGGCGCCCCGTACTGGTTTAGCACAACTCTACGCATTTCACATTTACCATTTATACCATTTATCACCTTCGAATTGTACCCAAGACGCTTGTTCATCATCAACAGCTAAAACTGGTAACTCAAACTTATCTCAACTTAAAGCTTATTAAAGCGAGTTATTTGTACGTTTAGGCTAAGGATTCTAGGCGATTTTACGCCTGAACAAATCTCACGATATTGTTGTACACATATAAATTTGAAAATGAAGCATGCAACATTGGAAACGATTACTTAGATATCTGAAATTTGGTCAATTATACATTTAAGAAATGCCGTTTTTCCGCGTGGTGATTACAATCGACCCTAGCATATTAAATTTTAATAAATTTCAAACAAAACAGAAACAAGGTAACTGTCGTATCATACAACGTTTAAACTAAAAAAATTATAAAATTAATAGTTCAAGAAAATGTTAGTTCCAAACCATGGGACCACCGCGCCCGTCCACATTCCCAACCAACCAATTGGAGATAGAGCTCGGGCTTCTGGGTCCTCATGATCCTTGCGGTCCAACAGTTACCCACGGCGCTACCGTTCTCCTGCGGTCTCTAACTTGGGCCAGTGAAACCGATTTGCTATACTAATTAGCTTTGATTTTGTGTTGAGGTTGAACACATATATAATACGAAACGTGGCCCTGACCGCTCGTTCGCTTCTCTCGCGAATCTTGATCTCTATCTGATCTGTTTTGGATTCTTGGCTGCCTTGATTTCACATTCGGGTCAAAACTCGTTACTGGATATGGTGTATATATTACCGCCGGTCTGATACAAAACCAAATTCTGTACTAAGATTTAATGCTAAAATTGCGTTTGCCTAGCGCTCGCTTGGCTCGCCAGGTTTTTCTCTATGCTGACGAAACGTTAACTAAGGTTAATTTGCGGAAAGTTCATACTGACAGGTTTTGTCCTACTTTGATAAGGTTTTCAAGTGATCAGGGGTCTGGTTTGCATGCTTTGGGAAGGAAACTCGGGTTCCTCGCTTTTTTGCAAAAATCATATATAGAATAAACGTTTATCTTGGACTCGTATACTCGATAGCAACGTTTCGCTATCATCCTCATATCCCTTACCACACCTCACTCTGATCAGTGCGCTTCCTCTAGTTGTATACATTTAATCTTGATAAGCTAACTCTATTGATGATAATCCTACACAAAAATGTTCCGCCCCTGATCTTTGCACATGCAAAACTAAGAAAAATCGCAGCACTGTCCGAAAAATCTATACGCATACTAATCACAAAATAGCTATAAAATGCCGAAATACAAACCTAATCGCAAAATCTATATATTACATACTGGAGATGACTAAGCATTACTACAATTTTGGGTCAGTTACTTAGCTAAAGCTGTGTGGCACGGTACTAGAGCGTCCCACCAGCAGGACTACTATTAACCATATGGTTTGTGACCACAAATATATGAGTAACAGAGTCGTTGTTACGCGAAGAATAAGAGGCATGGGTATAGCCTGGATTTCATTTTAGAAGGAAATAATTTACGTGTTACAGTTTATTTGCGAGCGAACGTAGCGAGCAAAGAAAACTTTTTAGCCTCTAAAACTGTTTTTCTCGTTTCTCCAAAAATTTTAGGAAGGGTTGTATCATCTCTGTCCCCCTCGTATATATATGGCGTCGGGTAAAAGACCGAAAATCGAGATTTAGAGTATCATATCTATATATCAGAAATTGTGTTTTCGCTTTTATCACAGAAAAGACGCTTGGGGCTAATTTGGCAAATTCAGCGGCGCCCGAAGCCAATAACGTTTATTCGTGCGCTTAGGTTGGTTCAGGGTTCTAACTTAAATGATGTCGTAGTTTACGCATGTTTAAAATATAAGCATTGATGGATTCAAAGGCGCTCCCAAAAAGCTTAAACTTGTCTTATACAAAAGTTTTGTGCTGTTTTGTCTTGTAAAAATATTATATTTGACGTTATAATACGAAAATTTTCCAAATAAATATACCGACAGTTCGCTAAAACATTTTGGCTTTGAAAATTTTTGCATATATACTAAAGTCGCTCGGGATGCTTGAACGTTTGATTATTCCACGCCCAAATTTATATTTTTGAAAGATTTTAATGATTTTACGTCTTTCCAACTTAGAAGCAAACTAAGTTTGTGAAAAAATGTACACAAAATTTTGTATTGCAATCAGCACAGGTTTGCGAGCTTAGCGCATAAAGCTGCAAAATTTTCCACGACCAGAATATTGGCTCACGAGTTATCGGTAAATTTCTGATTTGGCAACGGGCCCGTAGCCAAGGTGTGGACGTGGGGCGCTGTCCTCCATGAAAAATTTTGGCCCCCTCTTAGAAAATTTTCAACTTTGTTTGCAAGTGAACGAATACACGTATATGCTCTCCACAAAGTTTTTTAGCCCTCTCCCCCCTAGCAATGTGAGCTGGCTACGGGCTTGTTTGCCAAGCTTTGTCTACTGCTGAGATATTAATACAAAACAATCGATAATGTATTTGGCTAAAAATGATTAAATTCACTGGATTTGCGACAAGTAAAACCTTTTCTAGATTAGTATAAATCTATTACAATTTGCTGCAGCCACTGATTCCTAAAATTTGCAATTCAACTCAAATTTGAAAAAGAATAAATTTTTACATTTAAACCCAAAGCAACAAAATTATCAAAAAATACCATATGCCCGCATACACATGGATTCGACTCGATACAAGCATGCATACTATTACCAAATTACCAAGCAGCTGGCGTTAAGCTATTTATTTTGCGCTAAATTCGGGCCCATAGACAAGGAGGGCCAAGGAGGCTCAGCTCCCCCCTGGAAAAATTTTGGTCCCACTAGAAGATTTTCAATCTTGTTTGTTAGTCATTGAAAATCCTTCAATACCCCTCGTGAAAATTTTTTGTCCCCCCCAGCAGGGTGAGCTGGCTACCGGCGTGCCTACATTACATATTCCTATTACAACATATATAATAATATTCGATGAGTCAAATTTAACAAATTAATCACTGTTGTACCAATTCAACGCGGAACAACGTGTACGGCTGAATTTAATGTTTCTACAAATTGACCTGTGTACCTAACATTAATATTTGTGAACAGTACCGGACATTGGCGTAGCCAGAATGTTCAAGAACGGGTTTACATTTTATAAAAGCTTCGATGGGGTTTCGTGTGTTGCAATCTGCCAGAGAATTCTGTCCCAAAACCCGAAACGGGGGTATGACACTTGAACACGATGCAATAATCCATATGATTTCAGACTTTGATTAACAAATATGCTGTATCACACAATAGCCAAATCGATTAGTGTTTCCAACCATGGACTTGTTAAATTAAAAGTACAAACGACTAGACGGTATACAGTAAAAATTACTAAGCTGAATAAACCGGAAACGGATAGTGAAAACTAACCGAATATTACTTATCATTTACTGGATCATCCTGTTCCAAAAACAACTCAAAATTTCTTTCCATATATATTTTATACAAATATATACAATATATAATATACATTTTTTCATTTAATTAGATATATTTATCCAAGTGCAATTTTAAATTTAAACGGCTTTAACTTCACCTACGACGGTATCATGTTAAACCTGGAACATATCACATGGGTACAATTTATTAACACTAAAGCCACCCAATAAACTGTGATATGCCGAATTGTACTTATCAGCTTAATAAATCTACGAAGAATATCGTAGCTGTAGAGCTTATACGAGGAAAAGCTTAACCCTGAACTTGTCAGAACCGTGTGTCCGTGTGTCATTGGTCGAACGTTTCGTCTGCGAAAAGTTTTAGGTCAGCTATTAAAACAATCCCCTCTAACATCGAGAGGGGTTTCTGGCCACGAGCCAAAACTAAAATTAATGTTATTTAATCTTTCACGTGTAAATTTCAAAGCTCAAATAATCCATTTCATCAGTTTCAGTTACAACACGCATAACAAAAAAACCGCCATGTCAACATCACGCATCGTAAATTTACCACTGTTCCGTACTCTAGGGCTTAATTCTTGTAAAAATATTGGAAACGGCTATATTGGCCGCTATTTTGGTCGAAAATTTTCAACCTTGCTTGTAAGTCATTGAAAACCCTTGTATGCCCGTCGTGAAAATTTTTCTAGCCCGCCTAGGCTACGGGTCTGTAAATAGGTTACAAAAAATGCCGTATGAACCAGTGCAACATTGTTTTGTTACTCTTTTTTGCTCTACAGAAAAAAAGTTGAACATCAGAATTATCAGGCGCTTAAGCTCCGTAGTCTACCAACATTTTGGTCAAATCAAAATTTTGCTTTTTAACATGACAACTACTGGTAAGTGGTACGTAAATCGTTCGCAATGTTACGATATACCAGTGTTAAATATCACTGTTGGGCAAACAGTATCAGATAGCGCAGCCCTGCCACGTCATGGCGAGTAGCTGTCAAAAACACAAGAAACGCATAACATGATAAAATAACAACGAAAAATTATAAGCAAAAACAAAATATAAATAAATAAAAAATAAGCCAATATTTTAGCGTTTCTTCCACATAACCAGCAGTGCCAGTTTTTGCTGTCCACTATGCAGAAATTAATGGCTACAAACCATTAGCGAGGCTACTATCACAGCCACGGGCGTAGGCAGGAGCGTAGCAGTGCATATACGTATATAATATATACGTACATATATATGTATCCCCAATTTGGGGGCCCCACCTTAGCACGGGCCTCCACCCTAGCAAAATTTTAAACAAAAAATTTCAAAATATTTTGATCATAGCAAGGGACCCCCACTCTGGAATTTTGGGGGGCCACCTTAGTCTGCTGCGGCGCTTCCTTTGATCCAGAAGGTCAATTCTAAACGGTGTTAAATGTACTTTTTCCTCGTCTTCATAAACTTCGGCATGAAACATTTTTCCTATGCTCCCCTGGATACGCCATTGGTTGGTGGCTACGATTACAATACTAAAGGTACAAGCCTGAAACAATACGCGATGATTCATCATTGGCTCAAAACGTTCTCCGTCGTCATTAAATTCCTGCAAACATGTGGGCGCACATCCCAAGGGGTTGGGGGTGTCACTGACTCCCCCTACGCTTTTTGAGTATAAAACTTGGTAGGCGTTTTTGCCTCCCTAGCTTCTGAAAGACAAAAACTTGACAGGCTTCCTACGGGCCCTTAACCAAGGGGGGGGGCCAACCGTAGCAAGCTTAGCTGGCTACGGGCCTGGCTTCCTACCAAAAACGTCTGACAGGTTCATTGGCATTCACGTAGCAAATTTACACATGTCTATTGGCTGTGTATAAGTACATGGAAAATCGCCTCTGTACCTGATAAATTCCTGTCAAGATGTAGTCAAAATTGAGCAAAATTCAGACACAGTTTTAGCATATTTTACTTTTCACTTTTAAGCTTTACATTTAATGGCTTTTGTATTGTTGACGTTCACAATTTGAGGCGCGATCACCATCCCTTCTTAGAAAGTGTGAACATGTCTAAATTACTGAATTGACCCCCACTTTTGAGAACAGATTGATGCCCATGGCAAAAACGTGGGGATGTATCGATCCTTCTCCGCGCTGAGGGCCCCAAACTGAAATTAGGGAATCGACCCCGCTGTTGCCTGTTCCGGCACTGTGTAAGGGCAATATTGGGAGTCAAAAATTTTGCTTTCGCAAAAATTAACATTTAAGTACTCGGGACTCGACGAGTTTAACCAAATGTATCAGGTCCATATGTAGGTCGCTTTTTAGGGGGCTAAAGATATATCACTAGGGGTACGCAAGGGTTGTCGATGACTTACAAGCAAAATTGAAGTCTGACAAAGGGCAAAATTGTTCAACGGGGCTCAGCATCCGTCTCCCGATTGGGTTAAGGGCTCAAAAGAGTTACGCTCAATTGGGTTCTGAGTTAGAGTCAAATTCAAACAATCTTGGCGAAAACGGATAGTGGGGATATATATCCCGTCCCGAAATTTCTGAGAAAAGAAGAAATTGAAACAGGCTAACACAGACCAGCCTTCTAAGTCTCATATTGGTGAAATATGTGCCTTTCATATGAGGTGATGCCCTACTAAACTTAAGTCTTGTTTGCGCTACTGATTTCTTTCACAGATTTTTAACAACTATAAGACCATACAAAACAGCAGTTGATGTAAATTTTAATTTAGTACAGTAAAATTGTAATATTTCGAATACAAATGCACAAAACGTCATGTCCGTTCTTGGCAAAACACAGTATAAAGTTAAATTTCTAAGTGTCAACAGCAAGCCGGTCTTACCCCCCTCCCCCAGCACACGACCTGGGGGTGGCCTCTGTTGCTAGGTCACCCCAAAGTTGGCCCAAAGATTTACTAAAAATGTATTCCTTGCTCGTTTCGCTGACGAGGATTTGTATTCAGTATTCTTATAATGCATTTATTTGCAACAACTCTTCGTGTTGCACAGTCATATAGTTTAAACGTATTCCTGAACCAGATCCATTTGGATCATCGATTTTGCGCTGGAATTTATACAATAAATGCATCAAAAACATTTCCCTGATGCCATATTTTGAAATGGATAGGGCGCAAATTTCATTCTGGGCGAAGCCTCCACATACTTGGTAAAATCGGCCCTGATCTATAGCGGCCAAATAAATGTGAAATCAACAAAATGAAACGACGTAGGCCTTTTACCAAGCGTTTACCTCGACAATCGCGTTATCAAAACTTTGACACAATTTAACCCCGTGTCCTCAGTTAATTTTTTGTGTACCACCCTCGATTGAAGTCAATACGCTTACTGTCCCTTGAAGCAAAACGGGGGACAATTTCGTTTCGGAAAAGCAATCCCTAGAGATATTAGAGGATTTTGCGGTCAAAGCGCTGCGATCGAGAAAGATTTATGAATCTTCAGTGATTCTTCAAGATGGTCATTTTAAAAGCTTAAAAAGGGTTTTTCTTGTATTTCCAAAAATTTCAGATAAGGAAACTATCTTACGCACCCCCTTTGTATATAGTCGTGCTTAAACAAAACAAACCAATATAATATATAGATATATAAATATATGTGTGTATATATATTCTCGGTGGGCTGTGGTCACACACATATACTATAATATATTAATTTGTAGAGGCTCTCAGCGTACACGCTGTTTATGCTTTAAGTCTTTAAAATATTACCAGGCACACAATAGTACCTCGCAGATAAAAAACCAAGATTTTGACCGACACAAACTGTGTAATGTATATATAGTCAAGGTATAATCGGTATACAATATTAAGCCTTGAATTAATTAAAATGAGGGAGCGACAGCCAAAATAAAGCTCAAATCAACGGCAATGGAGTTAAATTTATAAACTGGAGTCGAATTGCAAATTTCGTATAACAAATTTTGGCAGATTTTGATTCGTATTTCACTTGTTGTGGAAAATATCTTCAAGTTGCAAGGTTGCAAATATATTCGAATTTAAGTGGCGCTAGGTCAATTTAATAATATAAGTATACGCTAAAACAAGAACGATATTTCTGTTGGGTAAGCCAAATTTCACCATGCCTGGCTTAAAATTTTTGACATATCACTTTTCAATTGTTAAATATATGCCAATTTATTAATACAGATATTGTTCAAGTAACGTAAAAAGTTTTGCCAGCTACCTCAAAACCTTACCGGTGAACTATGCATTCATGCATGTTTCTATGTCGGATCAATAGCCGGAGAGGGACAAAGGGGGGGCTCTGTCCTCCCGGAAGAATTTTTATTGCAAACCCTGGTATGCCCCTTCCGATAAAGTTTTAGCCCTCCTAGCAAAGTGAGCTGGCTACGGGCCTGTTCAACGTGCAACTTAACCCCGAGTTTCTCTTGTGTTAACTTCGCACCCTCAATTCCTTTGGACGCATTTTTCATTCGAAGCATCCTACAAAATTGCGCAATAATATTTGAAGTGGACAATGGTCAAACTGTTTATTAAATTTAAAATACAAACCTCAAAGTGTAAATTAAACTCAACTATGTCCCGTATAATAAGCTGCAATTTTACGATTCGCTTCTTGCATTTGCACTGCGTGTGCTGTACAAGCACGTAGCCAGTTTACCTTGCTGGGGGCTAAATAATATTTTTCAGGTGGAGCATACTAGGATTTGCGATAACTTACAAGCAAGGTTGAATATTTTTATAGGAGGCAACAAAATTGTGGCAGTGCGGGCTGAGCCTCCAGGCCCCTTCTGGCTACGGATCCGGTGCTGTTACTGTAATAATGCAGGGGATATTGGGGGGTAAGACAGCCAATAAATTGTTCCTAATAGTTTTCCTTACCAAGACTATTCCATTTTCTGAATATAATCCTACAATGTGCAGTTAAAAACGCATCAATGCCTGCATTTGACCAGAATTATGTCCCTACAATTCACACAGTAACCGCTTAAATTGCGTGCATTTGTAAAAGCAATCGAGAGCACAAGCGCCACTGTATAATAATACTACTACAGCTCTTGAAACCAACAGAATCGGCGTTAAAGTAACGTGCGTTATACATACAGAGCTGCGTTCAAGCTTATTCAAAATTACACCATCTGTCTCATTAAAACCTGAACGACAGCTAACCGTGTCCTGTGTAATATAGTATATATATGGATCTGTGCTTTGATTTTATTTATTTATTTATTTATTCACTTATTTATTTATAAAATTTATTTTGTTACTGCAAACGCGTATGTTATTGTTTTTTGCTACTTTCGTTTGCGTTTCATTTAGTGTTTATACACATGTGCATATATAAAGTCATTTATTATTTCTTTATATTATTTATTCCACCCCCCTTCCCAAATAATGGGGGTCAGCCAAAAACACAACGTGCGCTGGGCACCTTCTTTTGTACACAGAATATACCCAGTTGCACACTCTTGTCATTATGACAAACTTTTTTCTAATTTGCTTTGAACTATTTTAAATTCGCTTCTAATTTTCCTCTTTCATTTCATTTCATTCGTTTTAGTCATTTATTTATTTATTCATTTTGTATTTCTTCATTTTATAAACTGTAAATATAAATTAAAACAAAACAACGTCAATTTTGTAATATTTAATCGGTCAATCGGATAATAATGGTTGCGAGACGCAAGCGGAGATGCTGTATATATTGCTATAATACACAGTTGTCTTATACATGTTAAAATCTGTACCATGTGTTTGTCTTTCCAAATATTTGAGCAAGCCAAAAAGCAAACATAGACTCGACAGATCTTGCTTTACACTGTACGGCAAGAATTAAGCTCGGGGACCGAATTCCTCGAAGACCATTCGAAGAAGGCACAATGTTTTTTCAAAATATACACTACTAGTGACCGTATTCTCAAATGTGTGTAGCACCTAATCACCAATTGGTAATAAGACCTATAAATTTCGAATCAGCCAATCGAAAACCTTAAAAAATTTTCACATTATTTGCATTTGAGCGTTTTTACTTGTGACACAAGTTTGACATTTGTAGCGGATGTAGTTTGCTAATTTGAAAACATATGGCTAACCGGTGATAGGTGCTGCACATCTCAGAATACGGGCCTAGGTTGTAGTCTTGTCGCTTCTCAACGTTATAATATAGAATTTGCCGCCCGTCAACTGGTCACCCGTCAGTGTCCTAAGTCCAAGCCTAAACATAATAGTAAGTATAACCTCATGTCTAAGTCGAAATCTGAGGATCGAGTCGATGAGATTTCTAATCACAAGTTGTAGGTCGACGAATTGTATTAATACAATCGATGTAATGTAAATAAAACCTACTTAGCAGGTCCCCTAATCCGAAGTAACCTTCCGAGTCGACAACCGATTTTTGCGAAAATCATTTGTTCATTGGTTAAACTTACATATAACGCATTATTTCAAATCTAAAATTCAAATCAACTCAAATACAGAAACCATAAAAACACTGTAGCATTTTTACTGTTAACATCGATTGTATTGCAAGCGTAAGGCGCCGTTCAGTCGACGCATATTAAACAATTCACGATTGCTAACAACACTTTGCGCACCCCTGCCGCCCCATTCGTTCAAAATACAACAACGAATGCTTAAAACCAAACTACAAAATATGCAACAAAGTATTTAAGCTGACAAAAAGTGTACCATTTTTTTGAGCAAAACAAATATTTTTTCTCTGATGTACTGGTGGTGTTTGATTGCAGTACAAACTGTGAAATGTTGAAACTGAAGACAAAAAAGCCAAAAAAATTATTTTAAGACGGCCGTAAAGATGGATCAAGCAACGATTCAATGCGACGTGATAGTCAGGAAATGCGGAATCTGCGACAATTCGTCGCTAGACAACTTGTCATCCAACAGTGTCCAAAAGTAACGAATACATCTACGTATCATCCTAAGCGTAATCCTATTAAGCCTAAGCCTCAGCCTTAGCATATGCTGATGGGCGGTCGAGTTTATGAAATTACGCATTACAAATTGTCGGGCAACGAGTTGTCTTCTGACTAATTATTGTGATATTGGAACTGCTTGCATAGAAGTTCACTTCGCGGAAAATACTGCAGTACACCGAATAGAGGGCGGCCAGATATTTATTTGGCCTCTCCAGATGGTTTCCCAGTGTGATTAGGTTGCCGACTGTTATTTTTAACTTGCCCTCCACCGCCCTTCGTTACTGATATATATCCGGTATTGCAACTATCCATTGGATTAAACGTTTGTCTTGTATCAAAAGTTGAGCGATAACGGAAGGTTATATTTTAGGAATGTACTTTCAAAACTTAAGTATGCTTTACAAATTCGAAGTCAACTATATTTGGTCCAAGAGTCATTTACGGACTCTAATTATGATTTATCGGGTCACTACAGTACAACAAACTGAGAAAAGTTTTGCTAAAAAGCACAGCGAACAAGATAAAAAGAATTCAGAGCAGAACGTTCATTTGAAAGCCTGTTTATTAAAAGTGTTTATATTTCTACTAATTAATAATACATATTCATCTGAAACTGCCACGAAAGTAAATCCAGCAATAAGCACCCATCAGAGTGCCCACTGTTAATAAACTAAGAGGTAAACAATAGCAACCACTAGCTGGCGGATCCAAAACTGTATCACCGGGGTGAGGGCTGGCAAAAGTTATGAAACGCAATTTCTACTCTATGCTATATATGTGCCAATTTTCTGAGGAAGAAAATTGTAAGGTAGGGACTACCATTTTATCATAAAAAATTTTCGGACGGGAGGGCGTACGCTGCCCAGCTTCTCCTCTGGATCCGTTAGTGGCCACCACTAGTCAAATTGAACAAGATTACGTTGCAGGATGATAAAAGCAAATATTTACAAAAAACTCTAACATTCGAGCATTCGACACTGATACACAACAGATGAAACTATTTTTAAAAAAGGTCAAATAAATGCTTCCTGAAAGCTCAAATTAAATTAGCTCAAGTAATTTCGGATGTACTTCTTTTAAATCTGTATATCGATTGAGTCAACTGACAATTTACACGCGTTCAAATGGTTATCCGAAGCCAAAAATCAAAATGTGTTTTACGCGATTTCAATATTAAACGTTTACAATACACAAGCTCAGCGTCTATAATATCATCAAAGAACCCCCTGTATTCAGAGCGGCAACTGTAAACCGAAGCCAAGCTATGGCTGTGCTCTGTCAAACTTTATACAATACCAGTAGCCAACTGCTACAGCCCGCATCATCTTCAATTCTAGAGCTCAACATACAAACCCCCCCTCCCCCGGGACAAAATCCAACAGCTAATCAAAATACATAAAACTGTTTTAAAATTTCAAAGTTTACAAATTCACCCAGTCGCGTATTTTATTAATACTGCACTTGTACACGCACACTGGCCGAGTGCGCTGTTTCGTACAGTGTTACGCAAAACGCAATTTTAAACATATTAAAATTAAGCTGCTGCTGCTGCTACTGCTTGCATTATTTTTGGTTGCCAACTGGCAAAACATTTCAACCTGGTTTATAAAGTTAAGGCTTCATTGTAAATACAAGGCTACAAAAAGAGAGAACATCTTTTGTGACCATTGCTGAGAACCCGACGGGGGGTGAATATTAAAATTTACAAAAATAGGTTGACCACTAAAATTGCGCAAAATATATAAGAGGGGGATGTGTTGGAACTGGAAAATATGAATCACTTAAAATATTCGTATTGGGCAATGATAAAAAATGTGACAAGCAAGCGTTTTCATACACGACAATTCGCCGCCGGACAACTCGTGTCGACCGACTCGTTTTAATCCGAAATTTCATCAACTTAACAAGTCGTCGCCCATCATTATGCTTTGGCTTAGGCTTAGGATTTATGCTTTAGTACATTGATTCATAGGTTTTAGGACACTGTCATTTGACAAGTTGTCGGGCGACGAATTGTCGTAGATTCGATTTTTAGCCACATGGCTAAAAGAAAAACACGTATTTTACTTGTTAAAAACTAGCTTCTTACAAGCTTAAAATGCAAAAACGACCGAACCCGACACGCTGTGTGAAACGAAAAGCTTTCAGTGGTCCCTTCAGAATACGCCAGAGCCGCGGAGTGTCAAAAGTACAAATAGTAAGCTTAGGTACAAGTACACAACACATTTACAGCTTCGTACAGATAAAAACCGAAATATAATAGTTGATATAAAGTTGCTAAATTTTGAAATAATTCAACGTGCAATCAATACGCAAAAATCTGGCACAACGCACCTGCAAATTATATATTTTTAAAAAATTTTATTTCAAAAACGCGAACTGTAAATATAAAACATATTTTCAACCTAAAAATTTAGCCAACAGTTCATATTGTAAGCCGTAAGTTCGGGGTTGCAACAAAAAAATCATTTTTCGGTGTTTCGGTGTAAAATTTTTGAACTATCCGTACCGACGTGTACCAGACCATTAAAAACTTTACGCAATTTTATGCATATACCTGGGTATAAAGGTAGGTTCCCCCTAAACGCCACGTGTCGCCAATTTTTAAGCTTGCTCGTTTAGCCTGTTATGTACAAAACTTATGCAATTCGCAGTGCATTTGCGCTACCTCCAACCAGAACAATGATACAGAAATTTCAAGCAACGAAGGTTTAAATCGCAACTTGTACCATGATATTTTAGCGTCGGGTCCGGACATTCGTAACTGGAACAATTCGAACATTGTCGCCCTGCATTATAGTTTAAACTTTGGCTTAGCATTATATTACTTAGGCAGGGGCGTACCGAGAAATATGGAATGGAAGGCCCGCTTCAAAATCCGCCTTTTGAATTCATCGCCATCGCCCAATCCGAACATGTCACATTTTAGCTGTGATGAATACAAGATTTTCTGATTGGAATCCGAAGTTGACCTAGCTCCCCGAGTTAATTCGGACACCAATTTCCAAGTTCTTTTTGAAACGACCTGGACACATTTTAAGTATATATATGAAATATTTCTATATGCAGAAAGACGGAAGGCATTGTAGATAGAAAAATCTGTGGAAGTTAAAACACGAATTCTAGTATCTTTGGTCCATTTCAATAAAATATGGAAAAATTTACTAAAAATGAATTTTAAGAGTGTAAAAAATTTCCAAACACAAGTCTTTCTAACCCAATCGGAAAATCATGGATCCCAAATGGGAATTTGAACCCAAAAACGGCGAATAAAGAGCTTTTATGCTACAAGAATTCGCAATCTTTTTACACGATAGTTACTGACCGGTACAATAATTACACATACATAACATATAATGCGACACACTTGACTCATGTGCAGGCCCACAGCCAGCTCACCTAACTAGGGGGAGCTAAACATTTTTCAGGAGGGGCATACAATGTTTTCGATGACTTACAAGCAAGGTTAAAATTTTTCTAGGGGGGAACCAAAATACCAGGGAGGCTGAGCTTCTGCCTGGCCCTCCTCTGGCTACGCACCCGTATGAAAGTCCAATAGCATGGATAAAATATGTATATATCGATATATTTGTGACAGCTTACGACTATATATACCGTAGAACAAACGGACTATATGGTCATTGAGTGATATAGTAAAACTAACCATTAGATTAGTCATCGGACTGGCGTGGAAGTTGTGTTAATAAATCGGAGGCTCTGACTATTTGGTGCAGGGATCTACGGATAGTAGGACTACATTAACAACGCGCGCTGTAAAATGAGAAAGAGACCTGTTTGTTATTGTCAAATTGTTGTGAGCAGAGAAATGGGCTGGTAACTTATTTTCCGACAAGTAAATAACATATAAACCAGAAAATTCGTTTTTCTAGTATTCAAATTAATCACAGTGAATACAAGTTTCACATGTTTTAACCTCTTGTAACACTAGGTTGCTCTACAGCCACTAAAATAATAAACACAAATTTCAGATCCGCATAATTAAAAATGCAATGAGACAAATTTAAGATAAAACTGTCCAATTCATTTTGACAATTTTTACATATATTTGAGCTTTTAATGACCTCCTTTGGTTACATAAAACACGCCCAAATTTAAATTTTAGAAAGCTCGACTATATGTCTTATTGTTTTAAGATTACCCTTCTCTTTTACGATTCGTACGTAGTTCAATTTTATGTGCTAGACAAATGGTTCACAAATTATCGTTGACGAACTCGTTTAGTGAAATCCAAGGAACCGTGATTTCCTACACGCAAAATAGATTGTTTTAAAATTTCAAGACTCCTACTTTTTTTAAATTTTCAAAACATGTTTGGTATTTCAGACATTAATAGCCTTAAACAACTATGAAATTCGTGTCTGAAATCGTTAAAACATAAATGTCTTGTAATAAAAAATTGGTATACAAATGATACTGTGTGAGCGTGTGCCGTAATGTTTAGTCGAATACGTTATGCGGGTAATGCTGTTTTTATTTCTGTTGTTTTGACTAGCCAATCCGATGGCGCCTCTGTAATCCTTCAACCTATATAAACATTTGTTTAATTCAAACCTGAACAGCCAAACAAAATAAGTCTGCATTCAAGTAGCTGTTGGGGCTGCCCCGAACAGCAATTGCCATTTGTGACATCCTAGAAGTCAGTTTCCCTGAATATAGTCAAGCCTGAACAACCAATCACAAACTGTTTGCATTCCAGCAGCTGTTTGGTCTGTACAATCTTCCAATCAAAAGTAGTTTGTATCCAAGTTTGGGCTGCACCGACCAGCAATTGTCGTTTATGACGTCCCGGTTGTTAACTGGAGCAAATAGCTGTTTGGGGCACGACACATATAATATAAACCAATGAATTCTTTCGGACCTCTATCTATGACCTAAAACCTATGCAACAGTCCGTCCTTATGCTTCAAACGACAAAGAAGGATGTGAGACAATGTGCTTATAAAAGTTTTCTGGAGCACTTAGTGTATTAACTGTAAAATTTTACCCTAGTTCACTGGCTCGCTCCTATGACAAACAACAACATATTGACCAGTTAATAAAATCAATTTCTGAAGGTTTAAAATCCGCAAACTTCGGGCTATGGGATTGGCCCAAGAAAAACCGGTTGTACAAACCCCCATATCCTTGCTTCAGACGTTTATAGTACAATCGTTACCCTTTAAATTAGCATTAATGAATACTGAAATTGAGGTATATATTTGAACTGTCTTTGTTATATTTTAAAAGTGTTCCCAAAAAGGTACATTGTTTTAACTGTCGCCTTGAATCAAAGACAAATATCAATTCCATCGCCATGTTTTCTCAATTTGTGCTCTTCAGTGCTAGTCACCTAAAGCTTAGTTCTTCAAGGTCACTACTCGTTCGTAAAGATATATAGTACATTGTATTTACAATATTTACTCTCTGTAACCATGGAAATAAAATTTTCGAGTTTTTGTTGGTGGACAGGAAAACGGCGAACCGGAGAGAAGAATAAATTTTGCCGGAACCGGAGGTAGATGTTTGCATAGGAGTACGAAACTAATTTTTTGACAAAGTGTTAGAGCTACAGTCCCATAAACTTGATGGAAATAAATTTTTCAGTTGAACTACAGTTTGAAAACACTACTATATATTGATTTAAATTACTGAGTAAAAAATTTACTTTCCCAGTAATATCCTATGAGGTAAAGAATATAGCTCTTTGTCTGCCGGAAGGGTCAAAGGAATGCTTTCACGCGAAACTTTAAAATTTAATTTAAAAAATCGTGGAAGATATTTTTTGTTGAATATTATTTTAGCAAGCGAACCCAAAATTACAAACTTATACATAAATGATTTTTCTAAAGAACATAATAGGTTGCCATTGTAAAGAGTACAAATGAGAGTAAAGTTCTTTAATATTTTTTAAGAACTCGAACAAAAAGGTTTCATGACAGTAAAGCCATTAAATAGTAATTGCTAATTTGAAAGCTACTTTACCTCAAAAACGTTCTGTGTCAATTTTCATTCGGTGCAATCTCTATATAAAAAATTGAACCTATGCCCAACTTTTGACATTTGCCCGTGTTCTCAAATGTGTGTAGCAACTTTCACCAGCTTGTGATAGGTACCGAAACTTTCGAATCACTGAATGGCGAGCTTCGAAATTCAGCATATTTTTCAGACTTGATTTGTGTTACTTCTTTGCAAATCTTGAGATCCGCAACTTATCATAAATGGGTGATACCGCGATTGCTTAGTTCCGTTGTCGCATTTCTATCTCTGGTCGAGCACAAATAGCGCAAGACAGTGCAACCCTCTTCACCTCTGAGTCCGTAACCAGAACGAGTCCATTGGTGCTTAACTCAACAAAAAATTTAGCACCATCAGTCACAACCGTTTCAGCTCAGCTTGCAAGTTTTGTCAAATCAACCGCATACTATATCTTAAATTGTTTTAGCTCCTTGTAGCCATGTTGACCTTGCTACCGGTATGTTCACCTTACGATTTGCCAATACCAAAATATAGAAATATACAAGCCGTAGACAGCAAAATATTAATAACTCAACAACCTTTATATAAGCTTGCAAACTGTGCTTTATCGCAATGATTTACGTTTGTATATGTATAGTTCCTATAGTCTTATTGTCCACTATATCGACATGGACATTTTACGTTAGATGTACCGGCCGGTATCTGGTATTTCTGACTGAATATATATTCTCTCACTCTAAATGGTAGTCAAAATCACCATGGTCACTATATAGATCGGATTGTAGGATTTTATGTGTGCCCTCAATTTGTTTATACAATCATTTTACTATATATACATCGCTGTAACCATGGTATTAATTGAATGCAAGTAGTGGACAAAACTCGCACGTATGGTCACCATGCAAGATACAGCCATAAGCAAAGCTACAATCTTAATCCTATACTTAGGAGCAGGGCCATGCCTGAATAGAAAGTAGGCATTCGGTGGCAGTTAATATCGAACTGGTATATCTACTTTGAAAATCTAAAACATTTGATTATAAATTTTAAATGCCCCAACGCACAAAATTTAACCTGAATCAAATTTTAACCACGGATTTGGAATACAATGTAGCTACAAGCAACTGAAATCCTCGATTTACGTTACAGAGTCTCGGTATAAAAAAACTAGACACATGCGTAGATATACTGGTCGTCTTCCATTTGAATTTAAAAATAAAAGATTCAAATATAACAATCAATTTTGAAGCTTAACGGTGGCGCTATACTCGTCGTAAACAATGTATAGAACAGAGCCGTAACAGTAGTATAAGCATATTCCTAAACCTACGCCGAAGCGTAAGAATGAGTTTATGCGTAAGCCTAAGCAAAAAATAGTGCAAAGCTTAAGCATACTTTTTTCAGTCCCGCGCCTAACCAAAAAATAGAGCAAAGCTTAAGCTTACTTTATCGCAATCCCGCAGAAAATCTCTGCCCTGATCTTCACATGGGCCCTTGTCGCGAGGCGCCGTCCGGGATAGCGAAGAACGTCATAAAAATGATACCGCCACCCCAACGTTTAAAAACTAAACCACTCCTGTACTGTAGTGGCCCGAATAAGAGGGTGGTAATAATAGGAGGTCCCCATTATAGTGTCAATCAATAGGAGTCCGTACCCCTAATAAGAGTCCATAAGCGGATAAAGTCCGTAAACCCAAATTAGAGTCCATAAATGTCATTTGTTCCAAATTGTAGTGCATAAATAACTCCAGGCCCAAATAAAGTTGTGTTCGAATCTTTAAAGCATACTTAAGTTTTGAAAGTAGATTCCTAAATATACCTTGCATTATTGCTCAAGCTTTTGATACATGACAAAGAAACATTTAATTCAACGCATAATTGCATGACAACAGGGTACAGTCTGGAGAGGCCAAATGAATATCAATCCCCTGTTTTTCGGGTGACTACAGTACGTGCAAGATACAGCGCAGCCTTAGCTATAGTCGAAAAAAATAAAAAAATCTAGTAATATACCAGGGTGTACTCATGCCCTACGTGCCCGCAGTTTGCCAAAAATGGTCAGATTTTGAATTTTTTTGCATATTTGAGTAGATTTTTAAATTTGTTTTGCATATTGGAGTTAAAATTACGGCTGTAGTCGAAAACAACACACTCCAAGCTAGCAATACGTACATACAGTTCGACAAATTATGTCTGCCAAATACAAAAGCGGCCATGTTCTATACATGGGCTCAAAAGCTGATCGCAAATTTAAAACGTCTGCAGTCGGTGTCTCGAGTATTTAAACATAGTACAACAACTCGAGAGCAGATGGCGTGTCTGAGTATTTTTAAAATTTTAACCATTTAATGTAAAGCACACGAGACTGTTCATTTTAATAGTAGTCCACTATAACGACCGAAACCTGTACTGCTAAACAGTGATACAATTTGTCTGTATTTTAAAAGCCGGCATTCTCTTCTGTGTGGATCATCGGTCTATGTAAAGATCAGGGGCGCGTAAGGAGCACTGACCGTTAGTAATTAAAATCAGTCGCTAATAAAATACTATGCTAAAGCATCTATATTGCGACTGGCTTATTAAAAGTTACAAAACCTATCACCCCCAAAACTGTTTAGCTCAAAGTTGCTAAATACCTACAACAACACAAACACGTGTGCCTTTATTCTCAAAATGCATTTGCAGTTTATATATATCACAGGTATCCCGAACAGCAAGTTCAAATTTAACCCTAAAGGTATTACATCAAGCAGGCGACATTTTACTCGACCTGTAGTCGAAGTATTTCGAAAAAACAGTTAACTTACCTCTACAGTTTGACACGTAAGCATCGCTCAAAATTTTGCTGAAAACATGCATTTCGTTTTCAAATATTTTCTGACCCAGCCAGTTTAAACAGTTTTGAAAAATTAAACGCAAATAAACCCAAATGAAACTATTAACTAACGACTTTAAAAAATCGTTTCTTTAAATACGTCTCTCATTTTTATGGAAAAAATTATTCAAGTTTGAAGTTTTATGCTCTATAATTTGTAACCAAACTATCTTGTATTTCTAAAAACAGGAAACAAAAATTTACCAATACCATTAATATCGTTTGAACGCTGCTCATGATTTGCGGTATGGTTCTAGATAAAAGTTTGCAACCTGAACATGGGAACCAAATCAAAATTGAAGGCTTGGTAATGTTTTGAAAATTTTGAAACGAGAAAACTATATTAATTGTTTTATACAAACACTTGTTAGAGGACATTTTCATGTATTTTGTGTACTATAAAATTTAGAACGAATTGTTAATTTCGAGTACCTTATCAAACGGCAAACTCCAAGCAAAAAACACTAATAGGAGGTATTGTTGGTATTAAAAAATGTACCTAAACTACGTTTTGTTTGATGACCGGAAACAACGTATAGGCCAGTTTACCTGGAAAAGAAACGATATATATTTCTGTCCTTAAATTTTGATTTTAACAAGTAAATATTTTTAATAACTGTTTTGCGTGACTTCCGGGAATACACATAAGTTTAAAACCGGTGAATTTGAGGTTTAAAGTTCAATATTTAAATATTAAATAAAAATGAAACGTAATTTAGGAACCGGATACGAGAAAACGAAACGGTAATCTGTTTAATTTGTAATGCTACCATAAATCATAGTATAACGAATTCAAACTAATAATTGTTGTAAAGCAGAAAACTCGTTTCTTTCTAGTATTCAAATTAATCACAGTGAATACAAGTTTCACATGTCTTAACAGAAATTTAGCTTTTTTTGGTTAGCAATTTAGCCGGTTTAATACTTTAAAAAGGCAATGAGACAAATTTATGGTAAAATTGTCCAATTAATTTTGAAAATTTTTTACATATTTGAGCTTTTAATGACCTCCTTTGATTACATAAAACACACCCAAATGTAAATTTTTGAAAGCTCGACTATATATGTCTTGTTTTAAGATTGCCCTTCTCTTTTACGATTCGTCCGTAGTTCAATTTTATGTGTTAGACAAATGGTTCACAAATTATCGTTGACGAAGTCGTTTAGTGAAATCCAAGGAACCGTGATTCCCTACACGCAAAATAAATTTAGAAATCTCAAGACTCATACTTTCTTAAATTTTAAAGACATGCCTGGCATTTCAGACATTAATAGCCTTTAAACAGCTCTGAAATTAGTGCTGAAATCGTTCATTTATGACATAATTTTCTTCCTTTCAAGAAATAGTTGCCTTATTTTAATGAGTTAATTATGTGATTTTCATGTATGTAAAAAGCTGCTTCGTGTATGTTTTTAGCAGACGTATATAAACAATCAAATTTCAAGAATATTTCGGGTTGCGCTCAGGCTTCCACCAACCTTAGTTTACGTCTTGGACGGATCTTAGAATCTTAGGTTGTAAAATTACTGTTTTTGATTGGGCTTTAACCCGCAATTTTGGAGTGGTATCCCCGAAAATCTTTGACTTTCATTTCAGACATATATGTCTTATAATTGAGATGTTATATTTTTTGTCTTTGTATTTCAGAAATATTTGCCTTAATCATTCATAAAACAAAGTCTTTACTTAAATTTCAGACCTTTAAGTGTGAAAAATTTCAGACCCATATTACTAAAAAGTTTAAGAAATCAAAGTCTGGCATTTAAGCCACATCGGTCTGGGTCCGTATTAAGACATGGTCTTAAATTTCAGACAATATTTCTTGAATATAAGACAATTTATTTTGTGTGAATTCCAATTTTCAAAAATTTTAAGTTATTGTGGAACACGGTATAAACGGAAAGTAAAATTAACCGAAATCGGGAACGGATAAAGTATAATAGTTTATACTTTTCTTCTAATGTCACTGAAATATATACGAATTTATAAGAATAAGGGCCCATGTTACTTTCAAAGCTGTCCCGGTTTCTGGTGCGTCTGCAAAACAGTAGGCTTAGATTCTAGACTACAGTTTTTTGCTTAGGCTGAGGAATATATACAGTATTGCAACACTTAGGTTTAGGAAGCCGCGTAATCTACTGCTACGCCCGTAAAAGTAACATTGGCCCCGATAATCTTTATAACGTAACGGCCAAAACCAAAAAAAAATATGTCAGAAATCAATACCGCGGAAAGATACACTGCGGCGTTATACAAAATATTTTTTGCAAAACACACCTAGAACGCATTCGTTTCTATCCAGCGGTACAATACGAAAACATAAAATACAGATAAATTTTTTACTGGTATAGGGGAACGTATTCTGAAATTAATTACTGGTCGTAAGCGTCCGCATTGATCTTCATGTCTTGATAACCTGTTTGTTATACATATTGCAGTCTCAACAATTCAAATTAAACTGGATGTGAACATATTAAACAACAGCAAACCCAGAAATACCCGAAACTACTGGTATGTTTGTACGGAAAAAATTGTGATGTTTACTGGAAACGAATATTCAGTCTGGTCAATTATACCTGGTCTACTCTTGTATTAACCCCTGCTCACATTGAGTTGCCTATAGGCAACTCGGCTCAGTGTATATGTTAAATAGTATATATCGAACCGTGTTTAACAAATGCAACACGTATACATAGTACTAAATCACCACAAGACGTGAGAGCCCCCTCGGGCTCGAGCGTCAAGCTCCTATAGCTGAGTTGCGATGGTATACCCCTCCCACTCCAGTCACTGGAGTTCGAATCGTAGCCTAAAAGTAGGTCTCAGGGGAAATAGAAAATGTTCATGTGAGAATCAAATAACAATTTAGCAAAATAAAATTTACTGAAATCAACTAACTACATTTCCCACATAATAAACAAAGATTAAATAAATATACAATATAATACACACCAATGATAATCCTTTCTGTGGCCAATGTAAAGAACAGGGCCCCATAAACGTAAGGATATGACTATACCTAAAAGCTTGCTTACTCTGTTGCAGTCCCGCGAAAAAACGATCCACCCCTGATCGTTACATGGACCATTTCGGAGCAGACCTATATTACGTTGTGCAGCGGTCTCAATATAACAACCTTTAGTACTGCAGCAACTTTGAGAAATGTCGATCCTAAACTAGAATTTAAAAATCTCAACACAATTAACATAGTTGCTTACGACACCTGGACATATTATGAAAAGTTCATTTAAAATTCTGGTTATCAGCCTTTGAATTACTCTCACAAAATAACACGACCGATTTGGTATAATTCATAGCTAAAAAATAAAGTGTAAGGCGAACTACCAGGCTAAACTTATGAAATGCAACCTATGACGTTAACGATTAGACAAGCGCCTTCCACACTGGTTCATTTGATAATATTGTTGCTCGTTCCACTGAAATCATTTCATCAAAGTTATCGTTCACACAATAGAACCGTTTCAGTTGTTCAATAGCTTGTTCTTCAACCTACAACACCAAAAATATAAGTTTAGTGTCGCTACACTTTTGGATGATTTTGATACCTCTCAGCGTCGAATGTCATCTTTCGGAAACTGCTGTGCGGCGCACGACGGCATCATAAATCAATTTCCAAATGATAGTAGTTTAACATGTACCGCCAGACAAGCATACCGCCACCCTTACGTTTACACAATATAACATGAAGTCAATTTAATTAAATCCAGGGGCACTTTGAATTCACTAGCGAATTTTTTCAATTCCAGTTACCGTTTTAGCAGAACAATAATTCATGCAATACGTTTCTTGTTATTAGCAATAATGCTCTTTTGCACACACCCCTTTACTTAAACATAAGCCTGACGCGCAAGACTTCAAGGAGCTAACAATCGGTCTAACTACGTATATTCTTACCTTAACTCTCAGCGTCAGGATATGGACCAAGTAAACTACTGCGGTTCCCTAGAAAACTGATTGCCCCTAGCATCCGAGTTGCCGCCACTCCGACCTCCCCATGACTGCCCCAAAACAATTTACAATTTGTAATTTTATGTTGTAACTCTACGGCTCACCTGAATTGCGGTAATCGATTTCTTCTGATAATGTCTTGCTTGTTCTTGCCTTTCTTCTTCCTCACGCTGAATCCATGTAAGGCAAGCTGTTTGCGTAGTGTTGGCGCTAGGCTTGTTGCCGACACTTCGTGTCATAGTACTGCTAAAAGTTGCTAATGTCGCATCCTTTGAAGGTATAAAATCTTGATTTCCTTGAGTACCAATAGGCGTCGCCCACGCACGTTTTGGAGCAGTCGTCTGTTGTTTGGGTGAAACGACAGAAACCTGTTTCGCGCTCCTGTACATGCAAAATGTATTAATCATGGAAAGGTGGACCAGATTGATAGATTGATAGAAAATTGGCAAATAGAGCATGCAGGCTACAAAGTTCAATTGCACTGCACAATTGGACACTGTTAATGTAAAATTAATGTATTCCGTATTTATATTGAGCCTTCATATAGACGACGGATATAGAAAACACGTAGGGTATGTGATAAACCAGACATCCTTCAGTCGTATCAATGTAATTAAGAGAAAAATGTAGCCATAACATTAATTAAAACCTAAAAACTAATAATCCACCCGCGGATACTTTTGTTTCTCTTTCTCAATCGCTACTTTCTCAAGTTCTTGCTGCATGACATCAAACAATGAAATCATACTATCACTTTCCATTGAATCTGGTGAGCTAGGAACGATATTCCTAAAAATAAGTATAGAAAAAGTACAAATACGAGCTCATGTAGCATAATTATAGGATATTATGTTAAACTAAATTTTTAGCTGCTTATTGTCAACATACGGCACAGACCTACTAACAGGCACCGTAACCTAAAAAAATCTTCAAGGTTACTAGTTCTGACATCTTAAAGGATAACTGTGTCCTTGTCATACATAGGATACACAAAGTTGAAAGAATAATCACGAATTCAGAAGCACCGTTAATTTATAGGAAAATGAAAATATTGTAGGATATGAGGGAAAAATATCATAGGAACTATGTAAAATGCTAGGAGCAGATTTTGTGAATCAAATAATAAAGTTTAAAGTAAAACAGTCAAATACCAAATTTTGAATAACTCTACGGAAAGAAATAAAAAACTTACCACGGCCTCATCCTTGAAGCAACAGGTTCAACATCGGAGGCAGGGCTGCTCACGGCGCTGCAATTAAATTCGGGCGATTGCTCAAATGGCTCAGTATATGACTCGCTGTTATGCTTATTTCTACGGTCAAAATACGACTCATGCCTAAAACAAAAATTTTACTATTAAAATTCATACTAATAAATACATACACCATTGATCACCTAAACATAAATAATGAAGTAACATTATCGCTTTCGAAGCTGTTGTGTTTATTAATCGAACTGCACGTAGTAATCACCCGTTTCCTTAAATGCGTACAGCATCTGTTACCAGTTATTGACAGAATTTCCAACTGGCGAACTCATACAGTGGCCGATCTAGGACAAATCAAATTCGAAAAATGCGATAAATTTCAAACAATTAAAAAATCAACAAAATTCCAAAATTGTAAAAGTGACCTGCTGTTATTTTTGACCGCTGAAGTAGTCTTGGTTTTCGTTTCGTTTACAATACTGGACAAAACTCCTTTTGTTTCGTAACGAATATAATCCCGGCATTCCTGGAACAACACAACAGCTTAACAATTAAAATCATCGCGATCGATTTGTTGTATAATACCTCGCATACCAAAATTTTTCATTACAATCTGTCTATCATAATACCTATTTCATCACTTAGGTATAGTTGGGCTAAAAGATTGCACACAAGATCCATGCACCAATCGTCTGTGTTAACCATAATATAGAAAGGCAAACTGGGAAGTCTTGCAAGGGTTTTGCCAATGACAGATTAGAAACATCAATAAATAAATGTTCAATAATGAAATAGCATAATTTTAGCACAGCAACACCATTATTTTAACTGCCTAACTCGCCTTAGCCATATAACAAACTCTGTCGGTCCTAAGCCAACAAAATGGCATCAACTAAGTAGAAAAGTAACATTTTAAACCAATTAGAAAAATAAACATAATATCCTCCTGGCTTAATATCTGCTTTCCAACTTGGTTTTTATCACTTTTCTGCGTCTGTGCCATAGCAGCATGATGTGCTCTTAGGGCGCGTTGTATCGCGCGCTGATTTATACCGTCCGGGTTGCGTATCTTATCCGTCGAGCTGGCAGAAATAAGCGTTTGCTTAAGAGCTTTAGTTCCATACGTACATCCAAATCCAGAACTAGCAGTACCCGTATGTTGAAGCTCTTTTTCGTGCATTAGCAAATACTCATTTGTAAGTACTTCGATAGCTGATTCAAGTGAGTTATTGGCACCTGCGGTTGAGCTTTCAATATAAGCACACAGCGTTTGAACATTTTCAGCGGTTGGAGGTTGTGACCATGGCAAAATACGACGCTTAGACATTTGAGGAAGCTGAAAGCACTACAGAATATGACTTTTTATAACAACATTGTTAACGATTTCAACAGTCACTAAATTGTTTTCTAATGGTCAATCAGTGTCTGACATTTTTCCAGCTCTCTCATTTCGGCGAATTTATCATCTTCGCTCGAAAAAATACTTTAACACCATCTTAAACCATTTTTTCAATTAAGCACTGCCAGTAACTTTCATATTTTAAATCAAACAAATAAATCACTTAATACTTACAATTTGCTTATAATACGACGACAAGTCGTCAAGGCATTCTTTGGTCACATCGCGTAAAGAATTGGACTCAACGTAATGCGCTAAATTCAAACAAATAAACTGCATCACAGATCGCTTCAGATTGACTGCGTTGTATGTGTCGGCAAATTCCAATAGATCTGGAGCATTGCGTAGTGTGACTAAAATAAAACAAAATACAACACTGATTTCTAATTAGCATAACTAAAAACGAACAAAAACACTGAAAACAGAATATTATATAAGCTTTAACGTTTCTGTTTTGAAATAGAATCAAAGATGAAAATAATCGCTAAATCAAACATCAAAGTAGTTATTCGAAGGTTCTAAAACTCTAGAGCAATCAAAACTATTATGCTGAAAACTGTCGACGGACTATAGTCTGGAACTTTAGCCATCTACTTAGATAAGTTCAAAAAGTTTAGACTAATATACAGCTGAAGATGCTGGCATAAATCAATACATAAATTAGTCAATCCAACTTCCATTCAGTCTACGTCCAATGCTTATGTAAATTTGCTTAAAACTAAGCTAAATAACATGGCAATTCGACATTTAAATAAATATTGTTTCACTCTCTAGTCATTACAAACAATAACTTAGAACTTACTCATACTCGGCAACACGGCTTCACACTTTTCCCTCAACCTTGTAAGCAATAAATGATCAGTAGCAACCAAAAGTTGACAAATACGATCGACGTTTTCATTGGCCGAAAGTGAAGGCAAATCATCAGTGTAAAAGTACGTAAACACGTCACGCAAAATGCTCGCCGAAATAGGCATTTTGAATTCGATTTCACTTGATACCTGTAAAATTAAAAACCCTATAATTAAACAAGGCTCTTGCTACTTACTAAACGATGCTGTGAGTTCTTACAGTAATAAAACTGTTTGTTCCGCAAGCACAAAGTTACATAAAAATTGAAAGTTCAGCATAGTCAAAAACTCATAACTTTATTCGTTACACGTGTCATTTTTTGTACCGAGCAAAGTTACATCTGCAACTTACAATGAACAGGTTTTACTCAAAAATTCTTGTTACAAAATCGTTTCTCACATGAACATTTTCAATGTCACGTGAGATATAATTTCAAGCTAGGATTTGAACTCAAGTCTCACGGGTGGAAGTGTTTACTATCAACACGCAGCTGCACGAGCTCAGCGCTCGAAACCGATGGAACTTTCACGTCTTATGAAAATTTTACTCTGCACATACATGTAAGACAAATATAAAATTTGCTGAGATATTGCTGCGGCTGGGCTGACAAGTAAATGTTTAGGTCAACAAATTTGCCCGTGCAATAAAACGCCCAATCTCATGATGAACTAATTTCAAAGCCTGGAGACGAGAATTTGAAAAGCATTCGCATCCGCGGATATGAAGTCTGAAAATTCGCATTGATAAATTTTAAAGCACTCGCTTCCCGTACTATCCCTACTAACAGTTCTCTTGCCATGACAAATTTGCCAACCTCTGTCCAGCCATGACTCAGCATCGCTTTGAAGTATTCCGATCGTGCACTCAAGATACAGCTGTGCCCGTGAACAGTAACACCATCGTCGCATGTGATATGTACATCAAACAAATCAGGATGACTGTTGGGCATAAATTTAATCGGATCATATACGGTTCCTTTCGAACCCTTCGTCAACCATTCTGAGCAGTTTTCTTCGGAATTCCAGCACAATAGTGACAATCTGAAGAATAAATCAATGACCGACAATTTACTCTAATGTAATAAACAAGTTTTGTCAGAACAACCTTTTAATCGAAACGATTCTATTTGAGCTGCTGAGAGCTTATGAATTATTATACCTAAACAGTGCAGCTATAACGTGCATCAGTTTTAAACACTTGACTAGTTACACTTTATACAGGAAACACAAACGCTTATCACATACCTTCGCATCAACAGCTTCAAGCCCAACCGAGAAGCACATTCCATTAGCAATCGTATCGGATCTACAATACTATTTGGGTCATTGTTGCCAGACTTGTTTTTCTTCATAGAAGATTTGGCACTGTTATTTGGAGATTTCGCAGATATTGATCGCTGTTTTATACTTTTGTTATAATAATTATAATTGTTATTACTAAGATTATTGCCATTATTATTATTATTATTATTATTCTGATTATTATTATTATTAATATTATTTTCGCTACAAATATTGTTTTTGTCAACTCCCTGAGACAGTCGTGAATTTATCATTGCTAAAATTTCCACAGAAGATAACTGTGCTCCCGGTTCAAGCAGCGAGCATGTACCCGTGTATAAATATTGCAACAAAAGTTCCATCACTGCACCATAACACCATTGTAAATCAATCAGCGCACCTATTTTGCTGCTTGCATCAATTTTTTGAGCAAGCGCCGGACACCGGCTTGCAATTACAAACCTGTGCGCAAAAATTGCTTCATTATCTCTACATTGGATAGTTACCCATTTTTTCACGCTACTCCTACCCGAACCACTATGTTGTTTTACAACATTTACCCTATAATCAGTCCCTCCAAGTTTGTTGTAACTATCATCTCTAAGGTCCGAGCCAGAGCCATTTAGTAGTGTCTGGGCAGCGACCTCAGACAACCGGCCGTGCAGTTCCGCCATATCCTTCGCCAATTGGGATTCTGAGACTATTGGCAGTTCGGTGAGCTGAATAATAGGCGTTTGTTGCATTACGCATACATTTTTACCATCAGGTGAGCAGATAATACGTACACCGCGAGCAATTCCAGGTATTCGGGATGCCGTTGCAAGCTGACAATCCACATCTTCCAAAAAATGTGTATTTGCCAACTTTGAGAACACGAACTGAGGCGCTGCAATATATGCAATCCGAAGCATATTAGCAACAAAACTGTCCCGGCTCTCTTTGCTTGCGAGCCCCCCACAACAAAGTCCCCACATTTGGCCGTCCAAAAAGTTTACGCGCCCACTTTTTTCAAAATGGAGGCATCATATAACTTCTATGTTAAACAAGATACAAAAAGGCGAAGACCTTGCACAATGATGCTTGTTCTGAATAAGAAAAGCTGATTATTACAAAACCGCCATTGAAAAAATTGCTCGCTTCATGTATAACATTCACAAATATCGTAACATTTGCAAACAGTACATAAAATATATAAAAGAATCCTCTGAATAAAAAAACCAAGTAACGTTTGTTCAAAGGATTTCATTACAAAATATCGGTAAATCCAGAGAAAACTACAACAAAAGGTCACGCTTACGCAAACCTTGCCTAAACAGATCAATCAGTACCTACTTGCAGATGATTTGATTTTCTTTTGTCCTCCGCCACTGGTCATTGTGGTCATTCCTGACCGATTTCGCACTTTAGTCAGAACAACTTTGTACGCCGTTCCATATTTACTGAGTGTGTAGAAACCATTGCGAAACGCAGCAATATCGCAAGAATACAGCGTGTGACCGATACCGCCAGTAACACATAAACGCAAAGTAGCATCTGATTTGCGCCATATATACACCTTAGCAATGTTCAAGGAAACAAAATATATAAAACAACTGAAATCTAGGAAAAGAAAACCAAGTTAACTACACAACAATTACACGTTTCGACAATCTATTTTGATGTTGATTCTGCACACTAAGCATTCTATAAAAATCAACTAGATTAAACACCTCTCGCAGTCTACCAACTAAAGTTTTCCGTATACCAGCAATATTTTGTATTTTTACCTTGCCAGAAGTAGTAGCTATAAGGACCGATACATCTCGGTGAGTTTGCCCAATTTTCGAATCCGTAAGCGACCCGTGGGTTTTTTCGAGCAAAAATACTGATTTGAGATCAGATGGTCTGAACAGATGCAAAATATAAACTATGATGAATTCAGCACCAATTTGTCAAAACATTAAGTACAAGCATACTATCGCTAAAACTGACTGTAAGCTGTTTGTGTTCAGCGCCGTCTTGGCGTCTGAATTTACGATTCGGCAATACGAATACCGGACCTTATGAAAACACAAACAAAAAAATCAAACCATTTTATCCTATGAAAAATCTAAACTCTATCGCAAAACAACAAACTTAAACACAAAAAACTGACGCAAGTGCAAAATCGTCAACTGCTAACACAGTTACTTCTATGCTCATTATCCTCAGGTTGTCTTAACCTTTTCGTTCAAAAATCAAACACAAGTTTTACCTGGAAAGAATTTTCTTCACTCCAAAAGCATGCATAAGATATATGTCACCTTTTTCGTTATGCACTACTGTTGCATAATCGCTCGTATCAATACCAACAATCATTGACTCGATATGTTGAAATTTTAATACCTGCGAAAACAATATACAACAGTTTAAACTACACAAATCTACTGAAAATGACTTGAAACCAAAATGCTGTATTCTAATGCTGTTCAACAAACTGCAACTCACGCTCGTTATTATATATGTACGAATAGCATCCTTGATCACTGATACTTTAAATTCATTTCGTAATATAGTCTAAAAATCTAAAACGGCAAACTCACTTCCTTTGGCGTCAAAAATTCCGTTCCATCTACAGCGGTTGTACCCAATGCCTGTGTGTTGCGCCCGGCGACAAATATGGCTGTTCGCTGTCCAATCTCAACATTTTCACCCCAGAAAATACTAGCAGACTCGCTCGCAGCACATGCAGTAACTCTGATTTTATTTCGATTTAAATTAACGAGACATGGTACGGTTACGCATTCCGATGTTATGCGACGTTGCTGTTGTTTCTTTTGTTGTATTCCTAACTGGCCGTAGTCGTTACAACCACATGAATAAACCTAAATAACAAACCTGGCAGTAAGTTAAACGAAAACAACGTCTAGAAATACAGGATTACCAAACGCAGCATAGGACGAAAAATCGTCAAACCCATTACTGATATTTGTTGTTAAATATTAAAAATTATGTATATCAAAACATGTCACAAATCATTCAGGTTACCCAATCTTTTGACAGATGGACATTACATATGCTTACATGAGAATTAGGCCTTTACCGTCAAACAAAAGGTTTAGATCAAAACACAGCCACAATGCGCTTGAAATTTGAAGAACTTGTTGACTGGTGCAAATCATGGTATACAGATACAACATGCGGCTTTCTTATATACACTTATGGCTTGGTTTGTTGAAACTGTGCAGTATTCGAAATCGTCGCTAACAAAATAAGCCAACAATTTCAAAACAATGCTTTCTTCAGAGACTTACCGTACCATCGTTAATTACAAACAGTGAATGATTTTGTGCTGTAGCAGCATCAACAACGCACATCTCTTTGTCAGCGAAAAACGAAAGCAAACGCGGCGTAACTTGTGTATTTTCATTGCCGTGACCCAACCGGCCGCCTGTGCCCAAACCACAAGACAATACTCTACCAGAAGACGTTAGGAATATGGTATGAAATTTCGACATTGAAATCTATAATACAATAAATCAACAAACAGAAAACAATAACAAAGTGAAAGTATGCGTACGTTTCTAGTTATTAGAAAATTTTTGTCAAAGAAAGCAAATTAATCTTGATTTATGTTGATCTTCACAATTATTAAAGAACTTGTGTGACGCAGAAATTTCACTGGAACCATAATGAGATTATACAAATCACAACCACAATATATCTACGCGGCAAACAGGCCAGTACTAACCTTATATGTTAGTTTGCTTTATTAATAAGAACGCTTATGTACTTACCTTATGAACAGTCAATTTCAGTTGAGGAAACGTATCAATAACATCAGGATATGTACAAACAGTTTGCCGTGCCAAACCCAAGTTATAACTCGAGTTTTCTCCAAAACAGTAAACGTCGACGGGGTCTAAAACATAACAAATTGTTCACCGTAAAACCAAGCACGAGTATTTAAATTACACATTCACATTTAGTTTACCTCCAAACTTTAAATGTCGCAGAACGTTTCGGTCGTTACACTAACGAATTAGAACAAAAAAAATTTGTGGCCAAGTGACATCCCACGAAGATCGAAACACAACATTCTCAAAGAGTAACTAACTGTAAATTGTACCACTAACTGGCAATAAATATTTTATGGACAAGGTGTCGTGATTGCCGTACTGCCTTGCCTTGTAACACATTCTCATTCTTAGAAAGGTATTCAAACTGGCGCTACAAAGTGCAATAAAAGTTTCACCACAAAACTAATCTCTAGCAATTCAACTTTCGTACCAGTTGCGGAATACAACGAATCGTTTCCAAATAGAACCTGTGAACTAGTGTCATAATAGTTGAGCCAGTAATATTTATCGATCTGCACCAGATCAAATGGAGATAAGCCTTCGTTGTCACGTAGCGATACATCTGCCTGATACTGCAACACAGTTATTCAATTTTGCTCTTGCACAAAACATTCTAGGGACGCGTGATGAAAGTGATTACACGCCTCGCATTCGAAATTACAACAACCACAGCACCAAAACACCTACCCCAGCTTGAAACAAACAGGTCGGGTTTTTGACAGGAGATCGAGGTAAACCAGCCTACCTATCTCCTGGTTATAATGGGTAAAAATATCGAATAAAATCTGGTCCAACAACAAAGTACCGTTTGAAACGTGTCAGCGAAATGCGGGCTATGGATGAGACGGGACAATCCAGTGAATGGAATGCGAATGCTGGTATCATCAGAAATGCACGCAACTAAGTGCAACACAATTTCAAATGCACTAAGTTCAGACATGTCCAAAGTGACGCAATGGCAACGGCGAAGCAGTAATTTATACTTACGCGCTGTTTGATATACACTGAAACTGATCGCAAGTCCATTGTAATGTCACTAGGTTCGAGCAAGAGGATTTCAACATTTAAGAACGAGAGCATCCAAAAGCGATTCACTGCATACTCATTCTGGCATAGAATTGCATAGACATCATTTAGGCGATTATAAGCTAGTATAAACTATTTATGTTATTCTTAAAAATTGATATAATTATGTTAAATTAGCTTACGTTTAAAAGGACTTGTGCGCACGTGATTTCACCCTGAAACAGCGCATGGTGTAGAGGGCTATAGCCCGACTCTTTGTCCTAGAACATTGAAAATATATTTTAACATAGGTTAAACATCCAAACTTAGCCCAAATCTTTGTTCCAGGACATACGAAATTTTACGAAAGGTACATAAAACCAAAATAACAACTTGAGTTTAGTTATAAGACTTCACATCCAATGAAAGTTTTCTGCTCAACAGACATAATCTAGTTTGGCCAACGAGTATGTAGTGAGATATTTTTGTCCGTTATGTGCACATGAAACATAATGCAGTGTATGTATGCTAGCCGGCAGCATACTGTCGACATTAGTCGACGACAGAATCAGTTAAAGAGGGCTACGTGACGCACTGTAACAGCGTCTGCCTGACACGCAGAAGGTCGCTTGTTCAAAACCAACCGTAACCCGCTTTTCCAACTGCTTAGTAAAAGGTCTGAAGTCCCGATTTTTACTTACACTGACATGGGGAACACGCCGTGATCGCAATGGAAAATTGCCGTGCTATGAACACGGAGTCCAGTGAAAACAGGGTAGACGGTCAAGGGACGACCTTGTTAAAATTGGGCATGTAACCATGTGCGACATGCTAGCGCATAAGCAATATATGCAATGCACATTGTATAGCATGTTGCGGCAGCATACGGTCGAGATATAGCCGACGATAAAAGTAGTTGGAGAGACTGACTACGCATCGCAGTGGCAAAGTCGATCTCTGCTTTGGAAGCCCGCTTTTCCAGCTGCTTAATAGAAAGGTCTAAAGTCCCGGTTCCTACCTAGACTGACATGGGGCTTCGCCGTAAGCGCAATTGTAAATTGCCGCGCTACGAACAGATATCCAGTCGAAAATAGGTGGACGACAAGGGAGGACCTTGTTGAAAATTGGGGCATGTAAGCACGTGAGACATGCTTGTCTGTTATGCGCAAATGCAATATAGTGCAGTGCAGTGTATGTAAACTAGCCGGCTGCATACGGTCGACATATAGTCGACGATAGAAGCAGTTGGAGGCGAGCTACGACGTGCAGTGGTAACAACGTATGCCTGACACGCAGAAGGCCCTGCATTGACTAAAAAACCCAGTTAAGATGAGCGCATGAATAAGCGACTCACTCTTGAGTTGATATCAGGATTGAACGTCCCGATCAACCAGTCCAGAAACGTTGGTGTTCCGCATGATGCACCAACGTGTACCAAACTCTGCCGATTAGCATCGACTAAGTGATGAAAATTATTACATGTCGTGAGGCAAAACGCTTGAAGTTGTTCACAGCTTAATTTGGTTGCTGCTGATTTTAATAAGGTAAGATGGCGAAGTGACTGACATTTCCTTGTGCAACAATTTTTGTCGTCAAGAAAAATGTCTTTCATAACGAGTTGCCACCTTCGCTGAAAAAGATCAACTGTTACTGTTGAAAAAACAAAGGTAAAAACCTTATTTAAAATAATGACTTAAGTAAAAACTAAATACATGTCCTGTTTCTGCAACCCAGATATTATTTATACTTTAGCGAAGTCCACTAGTCAGCTCAAAAGTTCTACTGTATTTAAATAACTGTGATCAAACCTTATTTATTAATACGTACTGTGAGAACATGGGGTTATTTTAGACCATTTTCTATTTTTAAGGAATGAAATCCGAAGTTTGATTATGTTTTCCTAGTTGCTGATTTTTTTACATTTTATGTTCAATATTACCTAGTTAAAGTTTAGGCTTATTTGCGTTTTGATATCGTCAGCTTTTGTTTTGCTTTGCAACCAGTTAGTGTGTTTCCCCGGCGTTAGTGTGATTTTCAGTCTTGGATTTTATTGCCGCGGAAAGACTGTTGTACGACTGACAGTCGCACCTGGAATAACGGAGTAACACAATTTGCTGTAAGTTTAGTATGTTCCGCTGACGGCTTGATGTTTTGTGTTTATTTTAGAAACTAATTTCTTATCCGAGATTAGTCATTCCCACTAGCCGTGCAAATTGCAAAGTATATGCATTGTGTGCTCTAGTGTTCCGAATCTGCTAGTAAAGCTTTATATAGTGTCGCGTCGATTGAGCCGTAGCGAATCTAGGGGAAAGCCTACGTCGATTTCCGTACAGACCCGAATTAACTTCCGATCGGTGCCGCTTTAGATTAGCCGGAACTGGCGGTGCCGTATGTAAAACCCACATTCGTCAATAGATTGTTATTTCACATGATGGCCACGATGGTCTCCACAGGGCCTACCTACCTCCAGCTCAATTGAGCTGAAACGGACGCAGTGTCCGCTTTCGTTCTTCGTGGTCCGTGAAAAGTGCGCGCAAATCGGTGTGTGGTAGGTATTGGTCTATGTCAAAGTACCACGTTGTTTAATTTGGATTGTGGATTCCGTTTTTGCGGGTTGTACCGATATTCGACTAATTTAGTTTACGATTTTAGCCGACAGGCTTCGAGTAACCTTGTCGCGTGATTGGTCGAAAAGTCGAAGCGAACTTTGTTCGGTGATTGGTCACAATCGAGAAGAAAAACGCCGAATTTTTTGAGTGGACTGCGTGTTTTGCGGTAATGGATTCTGATTGTTGTCGGTTTTTCTGTGACAAACATACCGTAGTCCTGAGATAAAGAATTTTTGCAAATGTGTTTGGTGTAAGCGGGGCGCAGTTTTTAATTAAAGTTTTGCGATTTTCGTGTGAAACACGCCAATAAAATCCAGCATTATTGGCAGTTATGTTTTACCATAATCGTTGTGTTTTCGCAGTAGGTGGCAAAGATTTGTTCGTGATGTACAAAAATAAGAATTGAATTGCGGTTTGTATTAGCATCGCTAGACGTAGTTAACCTATATTGTGATCGTAGCGGTAATGTGGCAGTCGCGTCGGAATCGAATGGGATCGTGTATTTGCAAATCGGAAGGTAAGTCCTTGCTTTTTGGACGCAACAACGTCGAAGTCCAGTGACAATATCTTACTATCTACGGCGTATTCAAGCGCGACAATGATCAACTGTAGCGTAGTAACACAGAAAGCCGGGTCGATATCGCGTGATGTACCCGTTGGACAAACAGCTCCGGGGCCGGTCATTGTCGATGGACAAGTCGCCACGGGCGGAGGTAAGCTCGGGTTGGATATCTCGGCGTCGAAGAAAGGTAAGTTTGTGGGGCATGTCTGGTTTAATAATGTTGTTTTGAACACCACAGACGTGGGCACCGTTGTTGTTAGTCAAATAAAGAATGAAGGACAAGTGAAATAGACAGTCTTCGGCCCATTCGACTAAAATGTATCTGAATTGAACGATTTGACACTCGGGAAAGGCAAGGAAATTTTAAATCCTGTTTCCGCAAAATGAAAAGAAAAGTTTGCTTGTGAAAAAGGATGCACCGTTGCCAAAGTCAAGTCGGATTTGAAACTTACCCGAACTTCACAAGGACTGTTATGTCAGATGCGGAGTTTAAAATGTGTTCGACAGATTTACTCCAACTTATGTTCAACCGGATGTGGGACAATCGTCAACGTCGGGGACTGTGAAAAGACTGCTGGTACTTCCTGCCGCAAACTTCCACAATGTGCCGACAATGGGTGCTCAACCCCCATTGGTTCACCGTCAATGAATGTGCCGCCGTTGACTCAAGTGGGAGCAATGGTCAATGTTTCCGCGGAAGGCGCGACCGTTGCAGTTACAGAACACGTCCACAGACCGTTCATTGTCGAATCGCGTGCGTAAATTTCGTGAACAAGGTGCATATGATGAACGAGCTTCGAAATAATCCGGATGGAGACAACTTACGTAAAGGAAGGGAAACTCGTGCCGAACGTGGTAGCTGCTTCTGGCACGGGGATACTCGTCCGGAGCGCGAAGCTATAGACAGTTACAACGAATTGTATTTGGCACGCGGTGAAGTTGACGATGAAGAAGAACAAGAAGAGTATGCGTTAGACGTAAAAGAAACGGATAGCGGGCGGAAGGCCTACGGTCCGGAATACTCGGGTAGCAAGGAATGGTCTGAGCAAGACAGCGGAAAGCGCCACCGTGGAAGGTTCCGGAGTCCGAGTTGCAAATATGAATTACCACTGCAATCGGAAAACGCAGATTAATCGCGACGCGAATAAAACAATGCGTCAAGGTGTTGTTGACGAAGGTGACGTTTCCCGTGACGGCACGAGCGTTGCTAGCATGTGTAGCATGGCGCAGGATGGAGTAAGCGAATATTATCGGGTACGCGATGCAACTCCACATCAACGACGATATAAGAAAGATATAGTAGACATCGGTCATGCCATGAATAGCGTGAAACTCGGAGTCCTTCGCCTGGCAAACAGTGACGCGTGATCCGGGATATCGTAAAAGTTGGCGGTGTGAGCATGTGAGACATGCTTGTCCTGGTGCATATGCAATAAATGCAATGCACATTGTGGTGTACGGTCGACACATATAGTCGACAAACAATGCAGTTGGACAGGGGACTGCGTAGCGCAGTGGTAGTGTTCGCTTAAGGATCCGTAGGCTGGGAGTTCGATCCCCGCTCTAGCCCGCTTTTCCAGCTGCTTAGTTAAAAGGTTTGATGTCCCGGTTCTTACCTGTAAGCATGTGAGACATGGTTGTCCGTTATGTGCACATGCAATATAGTGCAGTGCACTGCATGTATGCTAGCTGGCAGCATACGGTCGACAAATATAGTCGACGAAAATGGTAGTTGGAGAGGCGGGCTACGTGGCGCAGTGGTAACAGCGTCTGCCTGACACACAGAGGGTCGCTAGTTCGAAACCACCCGTAACCCGCTTTTCCAGCTGCTTAGTAAAAAGGTCTGATGTCCCTTGGTTCCTACCTAGACTGACATGGGGGCTACGCCGTGAGCGAAATGGTAAATTGCCGCGCTATCAACACGGTATCCAGTCGATAATAGGATGGACGGTCAAGGGACGACCTTGTTGAAAATAAGGGCATGTGAGCATGTGAGACATGCTTGTCCTGGTGCATATGCAATAAATGCAATGCTCATTGTGGTGTACGGTCGACACATATAGTCGACAAAAATGCAGTTGGACAGGCGGGCTACGTAGCGCAGTGGTAGAGTGCTCGCTTAAAATCCCATAGGCTGAGAGTTCGATCCCCGCTCTAGCCCGCATTTCCAGCTGCTTGGTAGAAAGGTCAGATGTCCCGGTTCCTACTTAGACTGACAGGCGGGATGATGGAAGTCATGAAAAGCGCCGTTGAAGACAAATGTCGTCGTTGAAAATGAAATTGATGTATAGGGGCTGTGAGAAAATGGGGTTAGTTTAGACCATTTTCTATTTTGTTTGGGAATGAAATCCAAAGTTTAATTGTTTTATTAGTTGCTAAAATTTTGTGATATTTTATACTGAATATTAGCTAGTTACAGTTTTAGCTTGTTTGAGTTTTGATATCGTCAGTTTTGTTCTGCTACAAGTCAGTGTGTTTTCACGGCGCTAGTGTGATTTCCATTGTTGGATTCAATTTCCGCGGAGACTGTTGTACGACTGGGATTCGTACCTGGAATAACGGAGTACCACAATTTGCCGTATGTTTAGTTTGATTTAGCCGTCAGCTGCAATTCTTGTGTTTATTAAGACACTATTTTCTTATCCGAATTTAGGCATTCCCCATAGATGTGCAAATTGCAATGTATATGCATTCTTTGCTTTTGTGTACCAGACATGTTAGTAAGGCTTTACATCGTGCCGTGTTGTTGCGCCTAGCAAATCTAGGAATAAGCTTACGTCGATTTCCGTGGAGCCTCGAATTCACTTTTGATCGGTCCCGCTTCAGATTCGCCGGAACCGACGGTGCCATATCTAAAACCCCATTCGTCGATAGATTTTTCCACACATCCTAGCTATAGCATTACTCAGTATAAAATTATTTGTCAGAGAGTGACCTTGGCTGGGTTGCAGAGAGATGACTTAAATAGATCTGACTTAAGTTGATTTCGGATTCAACTCAAGAAAAACACTTAACTTTATGGGTCGATATTTTGTGAACACATTTCGACGGTGGTTCCCATAGTGGGACTTGGGTATAGGTGTGTTGCACAAAAAATTACAGTTTTTACACACATGTGTGACATATAACTAAAAACACATATTGCTCATAAAGTAATACTAAACGAACAATAAGTATCGTTCATGCTTGGCAACCTGCGTTTGGCGACAATGGTAATATTGGTATGTAGTTATGTACATTTTTGCAACTTGCGGCAGAAATTTTTTTGTCCTGGAAAGCTAACGTTTTACGACCCATTCTTTGAAAATATCGTTGTAATTACCATTGTTTCTTCAAAATTTTGAAACCCAGCACTTCAATTGTTTCCGTGATTTCGATCAATATCAGTTTTTTTACAATGGTGGATCCATGTGGGGCCACCCAGCCGTGCCCCCCCCAATAGCATCTCGACAAAAATTATACAGTGTCAATTGCAGTTCTACGCTGTATATTTCTCTGGTTTATGCACAATAGTATAAGCACGTTTTAAAGTTTCGAACTCACCTTTATTTGGACCTGGAGTCATTTATGCGCTATAATTAGGGAATAGATATTTATGGACTCTAACAAGGGTTTAAGGACTCTACCCGATCACGGACTCTTATTAGGGATACGGACTCCTATTAATTGGGATTGAAAATAGGACCCCCATCGTATTTGGGTCACTACAGTATGGGTCAAAAATAAGTTTATCACCTGTGAAATTTTGCCCCTCTACCATTTTGAGATCCTGGTTTCGCCACTGGTTTTTTACTATTCGTTTACACCCTGTCTTGTATTTCATTTAGCCTCGAATGTTGATTGGAAAGCTAAAAATATCGATCAAACGTCATCTGTAGTTAGCAAGTTTAAGTGCAAATTTTCAAGGAAATTACGGTTACAAATCGGAAGAAAACACCATCCCAGCTGAAAGTTTACCTTAGGATCTGGTATAGAACTTTTGCGAAAGCTCCCGCACTTGGGAAGTTAAAATTGTCTATAGCCTTATAAAGCCTTAAACGATGAGTTTATTCCTCGCCTAAGCCATACAAAACTTAGCCATAAGCACAAAAGCTTACTCTATTTTAGACTTCCACAGGAACATGACTTTCATTTCAAAGTTTGAATAGCCTCCGCGTGGAGCAAAATATATCTCGGGCTCCAGCAGTCACCTTCTTTGTTAATTTAGGAATGTTTACACCATGTGAGCTTTAACCGATATGCGGCGAATAAATGCTTGACTGCCGATGTTTACGATTTAAAACTGAAGCAAACCGCTAAATAAAATGAAGAGTACAATATTTATTTAACACAACAGAATGCACTAGCATACAAACAAACATGGTGTAACCCGTTCGAATAGTGACCCGAATAAGAGGGGGACTGATATTTATTTGGCCTCTCCAGAGGGTACCACCCTTGTTATTCGGTTACGGACTGTTATTTATTTTCAACCCACGCTATACAAAGCGCGATTTATAGTTAAACATTGCTTGTTGCGGTGTACTAAGAAAAATACTATTTCGAATTATACCGTGCAAGTGTAGACATTTTCGCTGAAACCCAACAGAACCAAAGTTTTGTATTAATCTATAAACCTAAAACTGTGAATTAAGTTTTAATGAAGCACGTTTAAACAATAAACGTGGAAAAATGCATAGGTTTATACGGGTTCCGTCTGACATGCAACAATAACTTAACTTTATTCCAATGTGGCCATTAGAATGATGGGTCTTCGGAGTTCGCTTTTCTACAATAGCAGTGCGATGCCACATACATCCATAAAAGGTGATCTTTAAGAATGTTATCAATCTTGAATCGAACAACTGCTACATATATATGTATATATAAGCACTGGCGACAAATGCGAACAGAACATATACACACTACGTTGTTTCATGATTCAATTTTTTTCACCAACCGCCATGAAATCGAAGTCTTGACATTTTCAAATTTCTGCATCACCCATTGCGACAAACGCAAACAGAACATACACATTACGTTGTTTCAGAGTTTAAAATTTTATCCAACCGCCATGAAATCGAAGTCTTGACATTTTCAAATTTCTGCATCACTCATTGTCAGACTAATAATTGCTAAAGCACACATAAATTACACAGTTTTTGGGACTTTCGTGAAATTTGTAGTCGATAACAGTACCTCCACTGACAATATTTATAATGTTCATCATCATTACCGATTAGTCAAGATCAGGCTCCTGCTGACTAGAACTACCTCTGTTCATGGTGTGATTTGTCTGGCTTTGATGACTAGAATTCCGTGTATTCGTTGTTGAAGTAGAGCTATACCTATGTGATCCTGTAGCAGAAACACATCTACTCAGCTGCGCCATCATTTGATCAATCATTGGACGCATCATTTGACCAAATGGTCTAAAATAAACCCTATAGCTCGTTGCCATGACGATTTTATATACTACACACGGTTCCAACACTTATATAAGTAAATTTTGTTATGCACCACAACAAACGAGTTTGAAATCCAAGCATCCTACTACTGGTTTTGAAAGAAATATAAAGTCGTAGCAGATAGCACAAGCTACTTCAGCATTACGTCAGTCGCTCGCTGGTCGTGCTAAGAATGCTACACAATACTATGTCAAAAGGGCGCGCCCGGATATATAGAAGACGAAGCAGAGCATAATAGCAGTTTTACAATGCCTACTAAATAGATATTTCAAAAGAAAGTTCATACAATTATATCTTCATTAATATCCAACTTATTCAATGAATTACATACTTACGTAGTTTATGTGACCTTCATTCACCAAGAACCAGAACCGTATAATTAAATATCCGACCGGAGCCGGACAATCAATTCAAGCCTAATACTAAACGGCATTCAAATATTGGGACATAGCTAACAATTTCTTTAACATCTCAAGCACTTTAACGACCTTATCTCAGTATCCTATGTGTTTGTAGTATTGCGTTCAGTTGCAATATTTGTTTGGCTCATGCTACTTTTAATGGTATCCAGTTTTCCCTAGGTACTATAAAATAAAGGCGGCCGTCCAGTCTATCTCGTTTTCTGCGTTATAAGTGTAACCCAAAAAAGTTTGTGAACGTACATTAGAACATGCAACACTTACAATACTTATGGCAGCAGAAATATGTAAGTGTGTCAATCAGTGCTCCATCACAAATTTTCGTTCAAGTGCACAAAAATCAGAACAGATATAACTAATAATCTGAATTCGTTGAAGAAAGTGTATAATTTTTATATATCTAGCTGACGTTCGGTACGTATCTACAACTTAGCGCCGTTATCCAATAGCATCCTTATAATGCACAATGCCCACGTCAGAATTTGTGAAAAACATACGTTTGCATAACTTGCGCTGGTAAACCTGTAATATGCGATGGAATCGTTCGGCCGGTTAAAAATTGACAAACATCGTTTGAAAAAGTGTTACAGTTATGATCGAGCAAGTGATACTGATCGCCCCTGAAAAAACAAATTTCAAACGTTGACAAACACTCCGGCTTAAACTCTGTGTGCTGAATATTCCGAAGCTTGAATTTAAACCGAAACAATAGCACAGACTATTTACGCACAATGATAAAGCAAAGTAATCCAAAAAACGCTAAAATAACAGAACGATTATATACCCAGGGGTGGGGCTTTCTTTGAAGAAGTTGAGACTGAGACTGAGACAGTCTCAAATTCGTTGACACTGAGAATTGAGATTTTTGAGAGTCAGTAGTTTTTGCACCAATACCGAAACATTTCTAAAAAATTTTATATGTGAATTTTGAAGGTTGGATCTATTTCGCTGAAAAAACTATAACATAAGTTTATCAGGGAGTAACCGCAATTTCGATTCAAAACAAGTTCAAATTCTGATTCTTATATCGCGCAATAAAAACTGCACTGTCGCAGAAATCATATTAGTGATACTGGCTGGGTTTTCCACTATAAACTTTAATATTTGGAATTTCATGCTTATGAACAGTCAGATAGGTAGTAAAAGTTTTGAGACTACTTAAGTTTAGTACAATTCTGTTGGCCCACAGACTAATTTAGCACTTCGTCCATTTCAATACTTGAGAATTTTTATACAAAACAGAATTGAGCGTATCACAGTTTGCTTTTAAAAACAAGGTTATTCGGCAAGTTGCTCTACAGCCACAATTTCCGTATAACAAATCATAAATTTTAACGAAACAATTTGCAACAACTGGCACTCCTGACTGGCAGGGTTGAGCGGTCTCGGTCAAAAAGCTAAACCGAGAATTTAAACCTCGATCTCGGTCAATTTTTACCCGTTACTGAAAATAATAGGGTTTTTCTACCAAAAGTTTGAATGGTTTCAATAATTACTCTAAAATGTTGTTTAATTCATACCTTTAAACTAATAAATCGCCGTCAAGCTGTTTTTACCTTATTTCTCACTTAGAAATAGACGTTACACATAAGGAAAATTAACTTAAGCGGATTATATGCGACCGCCAGCGCCAACATTAATAAAAACATTACTAAAACCTAATGGCAATCGAATTTAACCTTCAGTTTTATAAACGCCAAACGAAAGGCCACACCAAGGGTCTGTTTTAAGACCAAGGAGGGAAAGTCTATTAAGTAACTTAACAAACAAGCTGTAAAAAATCAAAAATTCGTTGGTAATACGAAGCCATGAATTGTTGTGCTCAGATAATCCAATTTAAATCAAAGTAAAAATTTACAGCCATTAGGGTTTACCGTCGTGACCATAATTTTGATTCTGTCAAAATGGCTTATTTATGTTTACTTTATTTATTACTTAGGAATGCTGGCATAAATGCAACGATTGAAAACTTTCGCGAAACTATCACCAGCTTCAATTATACCTAACAATTTTCTGTGGGCCGGGTATATACATTTGGTCCAAAATACGAGCAAAATATCACTAAGTCCTTTCTACCACTCAAACTATATAGCTCAACTAATAGCAGTTTATCGGTTTTTCACCTCTTTGGTCTCGTTCTGCAAACCACCGAAACTCAGAAAAAATGAGACCGAGACTCAGACCAAGACCAGTCGAATCCCGAGACTTGTCAAGACCGAGACCATACATCCCTGCCGGCTGGCATCATTACCGTAGTCTCAGTTTCTAGACCTGAGACTTCTGAAAAGCTGAGACTGCGACTGACATTGAGACTCCCATCCTTATAATACCTAAACCTGGTGGTTCCAATATCGGCCAGATATTCATGAAATAAATCTTCAGGAATTTCGGTATCTCCCATAGGAACAACCTGATCAGGGCGACCAAGAATTGTACCGTTCTGAAAAATGTTAACAGCAGGTGGCATCAAATCTAGCAAGAAAACTCCCATAACCGTTAACACTGGTTGTACGATATTTAACAGCGACAATGATAATGCTACTCTAACTGTATACAAGGGCTCCATTGCTATATTACAGTTTTTCGCATTCTTTGTGTCGCATAAAACAGGTTAATATAATGAATAACTGTTCAAAAAATATGACAGAGTGATGGAGTAGATTTCGAACTGGGCATTCGGATTAGTTCCACCGAAATATGTGTTCTGTATATTTACGTATGTGTTCTGTTTAACTATACAATTGCAATCTATATCTATCGATATAAAAATGCGGCCGTGCTACCGAAATGCCCAAATACTATGTATATAGGTATCTAAACATTAAGTATGTATTTACCGGAGAGCACGATGCCACGCCGTCACCGCCAAAGAAATACTCTTGATCATACACTACGACACCAGTATGCCAAACACCGTCAATTTGTGTTCCTATTTATATAAAAGAGCAAAGGAAACTGAATGACAAAATCACGCAAATATTGAAACTAAACCATATGTGTGCGTCAAGAATTTTCAAAACATTTAAATTCGTGGATGCCAAGCCCTACAATACAAATTTATGTTTATCTTAATCAAGTCAATGAAACAACCTAAACGGAATAGTGACACGTAGCTGAAAACGTATGGCTAAGTACAAAAACTGATGAACCAAGCAAACAATGCAAAAACTTACCTAATAATGGCATGGACATTGTCCGTGCCATGCCTCGGGTCACGTCATACACAAAAAGCGATACAGCAAATGTCATTGAGCGAAGTTTAGACTCTTTATTGCGAAATACGTAATGTATTTTGCAGAAAATGTAACGTTCTGAATGAAACTTTGTTATCTAATATATACCTAGTAGTCAATAGTTTAAGATCTATTCAGTATTCACACGTGTGAGTTTTCGCTGCAAAAAGTTGTACTTGCAAATTGCATATGCAAATTCGGTCACAGAACAGCTTTGAAGTTCTGCGGATGCATAGAGACAAGTAATAACCCCATCCTGATGCGGCACATCGGTAAAAATCACTGCTACATATGTATTACCTTCATATGTAGCAGCAGTAAAAATATGGAAGAACCAATCTACATGTGTATAATGTTGAGGTTTTTATAAGGCATAGAAATATCATAAACGAACTTTATAAAACCCCTACATTGGCATTACGTTAGAAATTGTCGCCGGACTGTATCGAAGACTTAGGCTTAGATCGGGACTTAACGGAGACCCCTGTAATAACCGTGTTATATAACTGCGCTGTACAACTTCGTTTCTGTATAACCATATCTGTACTTTCTTTGTACAAACGTTTCATAGTAAATGTTGAAAAACCGGCCGTGCCGTTGGTGAAGGGCGAATACGCTAGCTTCATAGATCCTGAAACACACAAGCCGTGACAGAATTCATACTATATATTCAATTTAATTCGCACGTGTAAACGCAGTTGCACATCGCTTGAATTTTTTGCACCTGGATGTTTGTTTATTGGCCAATCTGAAGCTGTTGTTGAGCGCTACCGGTATATGAGCACGGTAAGTCTATATAATGTCAACCATAGGTTGCAATACATGTTCACATATACTGGAATATGAAGTTGTTGCAATCGACCACATAGTGCAGCGGTAGCATGCTTGACTCAACTACAAGAGGAACGAGGCTCGATTCTCGACGTGTTCACTAACTTTGGACAAAACCAGGGCCGGATTAAGGTGGTGGTAGACCCGGGGGCCATATGAACAGCAGGTCTAGGGCCCCGTATGACTAGGAGGCCTGGGGCCCATATGACTAGCAGGCCCTGCTTAAAATGATGCATTTTAATGAAACAAATTGTACCAAAAGTCCGAAAGAAAATTGACGGCCCAGGGACTTTTCCTGATTTCCACTTAGAGAAGTCCTTTACAATTCCACCGAACTCTAGAAATTGTGTGAAGTCCGTCGGAAAATGGACGGTGCGGGCCCCGTTTTCTTTCTTTTTAAATGTTTTCGACCCCTAATATTCCAAAAATTTCTTACAAGCTCGACCTCAACTAGAAACAAGTTAAAATAAATTTATATTGTCAGCGTAAATTGGAAGTAGCAAAATGCACTGTAAATTTCAATGAGTTAATTAATCAACTCACACAGTTAGTTGTCTGAGTTAATATCAATAAACTTTAACTCATTCTGAGTTGAACTGATTCTTATTCTGACATGAGTTGATTCCGAGGAGTTCATTAATTGAATCAGAATGAGTTGTATCAACTCGGAATTATGAGTTTTGATAGTCCCATAACTCAGGCTGGTTGTGACAAACTCAGACTGAGTGATTCAACAAAATTAACTGACTGCAATGCACAATGTGGCAAAAGTGCCCTAAAACTGTGCATAAATGCTGTCCTCAATAAACTATCACTTTCACGAGATTAGTTTCAGCACACAACACGGTTTTAAACCGATAGACGCGCCAAATATATTTCAATGCCATCAATGCGATTCAAATGCACTCTTTTTTACATATTCCTTTACATGGCCTTTGGGGCACTTTCCTTTGCTGTAAATATATTCTTCGAAGTTGCACAATGTAGGAACATGTGTTTTTACTTTTACTATTGGTCTCCGGGTCATTATAAAAATGTTTGATAATTTGTAAATTAGTATATTGGCCGGCCGGAGGCCAATGACCGGCCAGCCAGTAGAAAAAGTGGCAATTGCACAACTAACGGTACTCTTAGTCCCGACACTTGTGGCAGTGTAGGCCAGTCGTGATTCGGCAAGACCAATTGCTGCCGAAAACAGTCTACTGATGACGGATAAGGATTGTCAATGCAAGGGCACTCTAGGTCGGAAAGCGAAGTTCCTGTCCCGAATACAGCTAATCAGACTACGCAACTTTCCCTCGTACCACCATAAGTTTGGGATCGCAAATGATAGGTGGTATATATAGGCTTACCTGCCCAGTCCCAATATATAACTAGGGAACGACCGGATCCAAAATTTTGCATTTACCGGATCCAAATCCGGATCTTAAAATTCAGATCCGGCCCGGATCCGAATCTTACTAGCTGGATAATTTTTCAATACCTAACGTATACAAAAAGTTAAACTGATTGTTTCGCAAAATTAGTCAACAAAACTTACAGCAACTAAAAAAAGAAGTCTTTAAAATTTTTATGTTTGGTCTTCTTCCGCAACAGCACTGGTCTCCACGTGGATGCCATTAACCTGACATTCCAACAAAGCATTAATGCTCACACAGTGCTTATTAGATTACGTACGCATCGTTGAAATACATACACCAATTTTGGTATGTTTTTGTTTGTATATCAAATTTGGGATCCGGAGATCCGGTAGTTTATTTTACCGGATTCGGATCTTAAAAATTGCAGAGATCCGGCCCGGATCTCGGATCCGGTCGATCCCTATATATAACCCTGCCGAAGGCCAACGAACGCAATCAGTACTCCCCAAAAATCCCGTAGTGGTACGACCGGCGTTGGAATACGAATAGTCGGCCGCCCCAAACAGGTCCTAGAGGGCTCCCCCATGGAATAACTTCGTGATCCGTGAAAAAACTTTTGTTGGTTTATCAATTGAAACATATCGTCGGTTTTCGGTTGGTGGGAGGCCCGGAGCCCGCCCCCCCTTTAATCCAGCGCTGGAAAAAACTACGAACAGGGGTTGTGTGACACCGTGTTGTTCCAATTCCAACAAACGCATCTTGAATCAAATCGAAATTTTTAATTTATGCAAGGGTCTTGAATTAATTTGAATTAAAACCTGTTTGATATTTTACTGCCCAGGGCAACGGTGACTGCACTAGTTCTTACATCTATTTAGCACTAAATAAAAACTCTCGGATTTGAAAGCGTTTTCGTAACAGATAACATCATAATCTTAGAAAGTCTATTACTTATTGAAGATAGGTGCTATACGTATTTTAGTTTAGAATATGGGCAACTGTCACACTGACTGTAATGACGATTGTTCGCTAAGTTATATCCGCAGCTATAGCCCGTTAATAAATTTATTTAGTAATAAAAAGTTGTCGGGGAACTCGAGACTGTGGTTGCAAAAAATTATCTTCCCCTTTTTAAACGAACGTTCCAATAATGATTATCGCTAACTTTGCTTTTTATAGATACGCAAATGTTAGAAATTTTTATATAGCCTGTGTTAACAAGTTGCAACCCGGCTTAATTTACTCGACCAAACTCAATCGAAATCTTAGTTTAGCCACTAGCATTTAACTCTGGCCTTAAACTTGGTAAATGCATTTTAGCATTTAAGTTGTTTTCCTAGATTCAACAAACACAGATTGTAAAATTACTAGTGTGATGAAAGAATGTTGAAGCTCAACAATGACGCTGAAAATTTTGAAAATAGGCAAGAAAGCAAAATATGCACATGTCTACCCAGTGTTATGAAAGCACACAAAGTAGTTAATTGTTTAGCTAGTATTCGTAGGTGGAACTTTTTAATAAATTTTGCAAGATTTTTTAAACTGCTGAAATAGTTCAGCGTGTAGCTGAATTTGCCAGGTTTTCGGTTTGGCATTTTTTGCAAACCGGTAAAAAATACATCTTTGCAGATTGCGAGCATTTGTTTTAAGTTAGTTAGGCTTGGGTACGAAGGTTTTTAGTTTTGAATGCTTGCAGATGAATATTAGGGGCGTTCTTACGAGGTTTACAAATGATATGATTCGTAGAGCTTTAACCAGATGCAGTAGAAGTTTCTCTGCTGGACCGGATGAAATGCCATCGGTTGCGCAATGGTAAACTGCCGCGCTATGAACACGGTATCCAGTCGAAAATGGGATGGACGGTCAAGGGACGTCCTTGTTGAAAATAAGGGCATGTAAGCATGTGAGACATGCTTGTCCTGGTGCATATGCAATAAATGCAATGCACATTGTGTTGTACGGCCGACATATAGTCGACGAAAAACGCAGTTGGAGAGGCGGGCTACGTGGCTCAGGTGTAGAGTGCTCGCTTAAGGATCCATAGGCTGAGAGTTCGATCCCCGCGCTAGCCCGCTTTTCCAGCTGCTTAGTAAAAAGGTCTGATGTCCCGGTTTCTGACGATGCAATCTCTTATATTTTCGGAAATACCACAATCAAACAGGTTTCAGCTGTGAACGATTTAGGAATTATGATATCTGCTGACTTGTCTTCCCTTGATCACTGCAGCAAAATAATAGCTAAAGCTTCGCAAAAAATCGGATTAATTATGCGTATTTTTTCAAATAGACCATCAAATTTAAGATCTCTCTGTTTATTTATCATGTTAGCTCAATTTTGGAATATGCCAGTGTTATTTGGTCTCCTTTGAATATTCAAGACATTCATAATATTGAAAATATTCAACGTAGATTTACCAAAAAAATCAATGGGCTACGTTATAAATCTTATTCTGATCGTCTTGTAGCCTGTAATTTACAGTCATTAGAACTAAGAAGAATTATATCAGACTTAATTATGGTCTATAACAGTCATTTACTTTTAGGGTTGTTAATTTTTGGAACAGCCTTCCTGAAGAAACTGTATGCACCTCCTCTGTGAATACGTTTAGAGATAGTCTATCAGCGAACATTAATTTACTGGAAAGGTTTTTAAAGGGGCGGGCATTTAGAAATCAGTAGGTTTATAGCCCGCGGGTACTCCGTATATTAGGTGTATTAAGTTATAAATTTTTAATTATTTTGGATTTTGATTTGTTTACTTATTCATTTTTATATTATGATGGATATATCCACGTTTCAATAAATTATGTAATTTGCAATTTGCCCGAATTCAGGCTTGCTTTTTGCAGTGCCCGTCTCGGTGGGAACTCCATGTTTATACTAACGGTCTCCACCACCCGTGTTTGAAGTTTTGCCCAAAGTTAATGATCACGCCTGGAATCGAACCTCGGCCCTCTTGCGCTTGAGCCAAGCAAGCTACCACTACACCACGCGGGCATTGCAACAACTTCTTGTACCGGTATATGTGCACAGACATGGCAACATTTGCTTTACATACAATAACGTGCGCTGCACATATACCGACACGCGACAGCATGCCATTGTGCCCCCCATATCAAAATCTGGGTATGCTAAGGTGCGGCGGTTTTTAGTTTTGAGTGGTTACTTCTGAAAACGAGGGCGTTCTTAGGAAGTTTGGATCCCACTACCAATGGCCGACAGATTCTCAGTCCATCGCGGTACCACTTGTTGGTATATGTGGCAGGGTGCAAAGCGGGACTGGATTATACTGGAATCGGAATCGGAACGTCAAACTTATATCGGAATCGTAACAACAAAAGTTGTGACTGTGCGGATAATTTGTATTTACAAGTATAATATTGATTGAGGGTGTCTAGGCTGGCAACAATTCTCAAAAACGTCGCATGAACAAATTGGCAATCTTTTTTTGGCTGTCTGAAATTAAAATGGAAATTCCGATTCCCATTGATTGTGCAATCGGAACCGGAATCAAAATCGGAACTCGTTTTGAATCGGAAATGTAATCGGAATCGTTCGAGGTTTCATTCCCGGCGTGGCCATATGGTTCGGAAAAATTTAGGGGAAAAGCCATGTATTCGCAGTACTTCGGAGAAAGGGGTCGTCCCGAATGACCACTCGCTAGCTGAATACTTATTTACAAATATATCATTGACGTTACACTTTCAACTAATTGAAATCTCGAGACTTTATTTTTACGCACGTAGTGGGTGTACGTAGTAAAAATTCCGGTATTAAAATTTTGTCTTTGGAAATTAAGATATTTTACTAAAAAATTACTATAAAAGTTAGATTTCATAAGTATAGTATGCCAACCATCAGAATCACGGAAAATAAATCATCGAAGGTAGATTTCGCTTCCTTGGAGAAAATTAAAATGAATTTTTCGGTTGCATGCATTATTCATTTTCCGGTTCCGTTTCCGGCAAATTGTAATTCCGGTTGCACCCTGAATACTGCATCATAAAATAGGTAGGCGTGGGGAAATGAAATGGATATATGTTTTGATGATCTGCATTTGCTAATAAAACAGAAAAGACGTTCGCATACAGTAAGGGTGTGATAAGTATATAATGCTTCTGCTGAAATGATGAAGCACATCTGCTTATAGAATACGTAATTGTATCAAAACATATAATTTAAATATGAGATTTAAAACCTTGCAACGTACTGTGCAGTTTTCTTGGAGCCCATCGTTTGTTGAAGATATTTACATAGCCACCGGTACAAGTGCTAGACATTTTGATGAATCGTTTAGGTGAGCGGTGTGCGTGGTGATTCTATATGCATTGAATGGTCATAGGCTTTCAACGGCCAGTTGAACGATTTGCTTTGTTTCGTGCGACAGAAAAGTTTATATGAACTATGCACTTCGGTACTGGTCTAGAAATACATATAAAATTGGATCGATCTAGACTATACTTTATCGTCTAGTATAAAGTGATGGTTTTTGCTGTAATACATGTAATGCCTTTTATTGTGCGAAGTCACAACATATTTTAGTTCAACTTCTTGCTTGGAATTAGCGCAAATAGATTATGATCAAACAACTAGTGACTTGCCGGTCAAACGTAACGTTGGCGTATCTAGCAAGTAATCTTATGTTGATATTATGTGGGGGTTTACAACATAAGGTGGGTTGGGGGACCGCAGCCCGTCCACAGCCTCCGAAACTCTATTTGCATGCGTTTCAAGTCCTCAATCAAGATTTTCTCCAGTTCAGCATTTTAAGGCTCAAATTATTAGCATTTCGGCGCCGAACACACTTTTTATATTTTTTTCTGTTATAATGTTATTAGATCAGGCATGGTTTAAAACGCAGATGTTCCGCAGACTGTACATAGGATCGAACTGGACGCGGGCTCCGGGATTAGGCTCAATGCCGGTCATTAAAAGGAGCCACTTTAACAAAAACCCTACGTTTGGGTTCTGGAACTAGAGAAACTTGTGTCCATGTGCTGCAGGGTTTATTCTCATAACAACTAATTTTTTTAAAAATTTAACCACCCACTTATCCCCTTCTGCCGGTTGATGCAGTTGCAATTATATATCCGCCCATACTGTCAATTCTGCTTATTTTAGGTTTCAAAAGATTATTTGGACGCCGTTTGGGGACAAATTTGCAGGCTCGATTATTTCGGGACATGACAATGGCACAATAACTTTGTTCAATTCTAAGCAACTCATCGAAACGAACACGTGCAAAGCTGAAAATATTACTGCGTCTAAACAACATATTGGGTCTGTCAAGGCTCTGGATTTGAATCCGTTCAAAGTGAGCGAATGGTTCGTTCATTGAGCGAAGCGAAACTCTGAGTGAAGCTCGGAGTTTCGGGAAGCGTTTTATGTTTTGTATTCTGTTGTCGAAAGGTGGTTGTCCGTCCGTCTGTCCGTTCAAAAAGAATCTCAGGGGCGGCTGAACCGATTTTGATAAACTTTTGTTTGTTTGAAAGCCAATGATGGTTTTAAATTTTTAAGCCGTTTATTAGCTACAAGGCTAATTTGCATAATTAGTTAAGCTTAAATTAGGACTTTTTCATTATTTCCCAAGTTATTATAGCTACAAGCAATCTATAATTGAATAGTTAGCTAATAGTTAACTTGCATATTAGCTTAATTGACAAGACAATTAGGACTTTTTACAATATTTCTCTAATTATTAGGGATTAAAGCAATCTAATGCCGGAACTAGAGGGTTTTGTGTTCAATGAATCGGAATAAATAGTTTACAAACATCCAAAATCGATAATTGAGTAGTTAGCTAAAGTCTAATTTGCACATTAGCTTAATTGTTGGAGTGTGTTCCAGCTTCGCTCAATACATGTAGTCCCACTACGACTGGTATATCAGTGATATAAATTTTGGTATTTGTTTCAATTTGAGCATATAAATGTTTGATGTTCAAAACTCTTGTAGTCTGAGCTAAAAGTTTAGGAAATGAAATATATGTAACCAGAGTGATTTAAATTTTTGTGATTTGGATACGACATTCGGTATGTTTCAGAATGAACTGCTTGCGTCTGGGGCAGGCGAATCTGAGCTGTACGTATGGAATTTGAACAGTCCATCACAGGTGATGGTACCCGGTCCGAAAGCTCAGGTATATGGTGGTAGCATGACATCAAATTGGTATTTAATAGAACGCGACATGTGCACGTGGCACACTGTTTTACTGCTTGATGTATGATGTTGGAAGTAAAAGCATGTATTACTTGCTCAGCTGTATGACACGTGAACATTGAGATAAACTATTTTGCTGTTGATATTGCTAGCAGAACAGCTAGAAGATATAGGTATACATCAGGGATCGACTGGAACCGGGTGCTGGCCGGATATAGGTCAAATCTGTTTGATCTCGGGTAAGCATATATTTTCTGTTCATTTTATAGCCATACGACCAAATTTCGGGTGTATCTTGGAACAAGAAGCTGGAATATATTCTGGCATCGTCTTATCCAGGCCGTGTTCTAGTATGGGATTTACGCCGCAATGATGGGCCGATTACTAAAATTGGTGACACGGGACATAAGGTATTATGTTAGGTGCATGAAACTGCTATTCTGATTTTGACAGGTGATTTAGTTACAACGAGGCAGATGAGGCGAAAAACCTTATTTTCGATGATAAGATGTCATGTTGTTTCATCCCCATCCAGCTGCACTCGTCATGCATCGGTCGGCCGCCGCAGGCGGCCGCATTCGCGTAGAAACTTGATCACATTGACGGGATCGTCGAACAGGGCGGCCTTGGTCGGGATTTCGCCGAAAGTGGTCAGCCTCTTTGTACAGTGGCGTGGGCACTCACACAGGACGTGTTGCAAGGTGTCGTCGGCCATGAGACAATCTTGGCATTTGGGGTCATCGGCGGCGTTGATGCGAGATAGAAACGATCTCAGGAGCGGGCAGTGCTCCCTGCTCGTAGCTGGGATAGTATGATTCGTTCGTAGCGAGAGAGGCTAGCTTCTTTGTCCCGAACGGGGGAAGGCCTGACTCCATCCGGCTGTGTGGGGTGGGAGAGTAAGGAACGCCATAAATCTTTCAGATGACGATCAATCTGTGCTAGGGCAGTCCTGATGTCGATAGGGATGTCGGATTGGTCTAGTAAGGTGGCATCTTTGGCGATCGAATCAACTCTTTCGTTTCCTTCCAAACCGACATGACCAGGTATCCACTGCAAAATAACCCGGCATCGTATGGAGGAGAGGTCGGCTAAGGTTTTCCAGATCTTGTCCTCAAGCATGTTGGCAGCATTGGCTGGGCCACGTCTCAGACTTTCCAGTGCTGACTGGGAGTCTGACAGCAAGAGCGCCGTACGGTCCCGTTGTTGGTGTGCCCAGAGTTACTTTAACGCGGCATCTATAGCTACGAGTTCCGCTTTGTAGCTGCTGCAGATTGCGCCGGCGGCCAGTTTGATGGTGTGTTCAATGCCAGATTTGTCAATAATCAGAACGCCGCTACCGCCGTTCTTCGTGCCCTCCTGCACCGAACCGTCGGACCATATGCGGATGTCTGCAGTCGAGAGCTGGCTGATTCTTTCTTGTGCGATGGCAGCGAGTTGTTCTGGCGGATCTGACTTGGAGCAGGGCACATGAAGCTTCGCATGGACCTCAAGGTTACATGGGCTGGACCATGGCTCGATTTTGTGGTGTAGCCGTAGATCTTCTCTTGGGGATTCGGGGATTCCCGATTCAATGATGGTGCTTTTTCCCGCGTTACGCCAGGAGTTCCTTACTAGTCTGGTTCGCACGTGCTGCTCTGCTACCGTACGCCGCGGGTTGCTTGCAGGCCAGCGAAGTGATTTCTCTACCGCCTTGGCCGGGAGTGACTTCTGGAAAAACTTGATCGGCAGGAGACCCGCTTCATTCAGAACTAGGTCCTGGGGAGTACTGCGAACGCATCCCGTGATCGTACCTGCACTAGAATTAACTATGGTTTGAAGGTCTTTGATATTGGAGTCAGCTGTACTGGGTAACCAAGCAGAGCCGCAGTATTGGATCGCCGACTGAATTTATGCCAGATACAGTGAACGTAGATCTTTTTTCGAGCAACCCCACTTTTTTCCTGCTACTGCACGGACCACTTGGTTTCGTTTTTCTAGACGGCTGCGCAGTGCCTGGATGTGTGCCTTGAAGGAGAGGGCTCTATCGAACTTCACACCAAGAAAGGTGGGCGCTTCAGAGAACGGGATCGCGGAACCGTTCAACATTAAGTTGGGAGTCCACCTCGAACTGGTTTCCAAGGGATGGTTGGAAAAGTATGTGCATTCGCACTTCGATACGTTGACTGTCATCTTCCAGCGTGTTGTCCATACGTGCAATCGATCTAGGGCAGCTTGGAGAGCTTCTTCTGCAGATGCCAGGCTTTGGTCCGTACACCACAGGGCTAAATCATCAGCGAATAACGAGGCTTGTATACCATCAGGCATTTCATCTAGGATATCGTTGATGAAAAGCAGGAATAAGGTGGGTGATAAGACGCAACCTTGCGGGACACCTGACCGGAAACGGAGTTTTTCGCTTACAGCACTCTCAAACTCCACGCAGGCCCTTCTATCAGACAGCAACGCGCGCAACCATTTGGCCTGGCAATGAGGAAGGGGATACTGCAGCATCTTCGCAAGTAGGCCATCCCTCCACACTTTATCGAAGGCCCTGGAAAAGTCTATTAGGACGAGAACGGTGCGCCGTGAGGGGCTGCTGTTGAGACCGTCGGCTATGCTCTGCGTCATGCGTAGAACTTGGTCTTCTGTAGAACGCATTTCCCTGAAACCCGCTTGAAGACTGCAGAAGGAATCCGTGGACTCCAACGTGTAGCTGACCCGTTGTTTTACCATGCGCTCGTAAAGCTTTCCAAGGCAAGATGTTAGACAAAAAGGGCGATACGAACCAATTTCTTCAGGGGGTTTCCCCGCTTTGAGCAAGGTTAGGATACGTCCGGATTTCCATCGTCCCGCGCAGTATGACTCTTTATGGCACATGTTGAAAACCGCGAGGATTGTTTCTTTGGCAACTGGACTCAGTTGCTTCAGCATGGAGTTGGAGACCATGTCTTCCCCCGGTTTGCTTTTGGTTTTAAGCTTGACGATTGCAGAGTTGAGTTCATCCATGACGAATCGGGAACACGTAGGGTTTCCTACGACACAACCAGGACAGGCGTTTCTGTAGTCACGAGCTTTCGTAACTATCTCTCTGTCCGTTCGTGTACTGATGACGCGGCTAACCGAAGCGTACTCCTTGACAAAGGCGGCAGCTTTCTTCTCCGGTGTAGTGAGCAAGTTGTTGTTGTGACGGATGGCTTTTCCGCAGGGAGCACGAGTACCACGGCCATCAATCGACCGTATTGTTGACCAAACTTTAGATGGGTCGCTGTGGGCGTTGAGGGTACTCACGAAGGCGTTCCAAGCTTCTTTCTTGGCGTGAGTGATAGTCTGACGCGCGTTGATGGTGGCCTCGCGCCATATCCTACGGTTGGCTGGGTCTCGCAAGTCTTCACGAGCCGCCTCATTCCTCGTTCTGACTGCCGCTTTGCATTCATCCGAGAACCAGGGTTTGTGGACTTTGTGTACACCAACGGGGATGCTTTGCTTTGCGGCGCTTATCAGTATCCTAGTGAGCCAGGGCACGGCTTTGCGGGCTTGGAGGGGCATCGTGTTGCTTAGGATCGTGTCATCCAACTTGCTGCGAAACATGAGCCAGTCCGCTTTGTCATTCAACCACCTTTTGCTGGGAGGCTTTGGTGGAGGTCGTTGTTTGCCCGTGTCGAGGAGGGTGAGTAGGGGATAGTGGTCAGATCCCAAGGAGTCGGGAGACACTGCAAACTCCATTTTTGCGGCGAGAGATGAATGTGCGAACACAACATCGGGGGCCGATTGGCTTCCGTGTCTGGGATCAACTCGGGTTGGATCACCTGAGGAAATAACGACCGGGCCGCTACCAGCCAGCCACTCTTCAATGGTCGTGCCCAACTGGTCCGCTGATGCGCACATCGAGTCCCATACTGGGCTGTGTGCGTTAAGGTCTCCGGCGATCACAGAGTTTCTGGAGTATGGGAGTGCTGTTGGGCAGGGTGCAACCGGAATTACAATTTACCGGAACCGGAACCGGAATTTGAAAATTTTACCGGAACCGGAACCGGAAAATGAAAAATGCATTTCACCAAAAATTTCATTTTAATCTTATTTTTTGCTCTATTATTTGTGAAATAACCTTAGTCGAACATAGGTATTTATTTTATTTGTTGTATTTTAGATTTTCATCATCGACTGAAGTGAAATCCACCATCAATGGCTTATATTCGGAGTACAAGTGGCTTTCAAAAGAGATTCTTAAAAATTAGCAAAGTTAAGAAAACGGCCAAATTATAATACCGGAATTTTTAAATCCGGTAAAAATTTACCGGAACCGGAAGGTGAAAAAATGCCGGAACCGGAACCGGAATTCCGGTTGCACCCTGCTGTTGGGTCGAAACGTTGAGAGCGCACATCGTTCTGTCCGCGTCTGATTGGAGGAACATAGACGTTTATAATCTTCAGGTGCAGCTTCCCCATAAAGATCGTCACTCCTAGGACTTCGGTTGTGCAATCATCCGCAGCGGTCATGGGATCGGTGAGTTGATCGTACTGCGTGCCGCTTTCGATTAAAATCATCACTCCACCGCCCTTCGAGGCGGGGCCTCCCTGAGGTCGATCCTTTCGTAGGGTGTTATATCCTTTCAATGATAAGTTGAGCTTTGGCTGCAGGTGGGTTTCTTGTAACAGCATTACCGTCACCTTTCTTTCTTGCAGGAAGTTAGCGAGCTCAGCCCTTTTAGCCGTTGTTGTAATACCATTGCAGTTCCACGAGGCTATGACGATTTGGTTTTCGGGCGCCGTGCTTACTGGGACAGTGATGCTTGACTGGGAGTTGAGACAGTTTGCGCACTTCCAGGCGGTACCCGTCCATGAGTCAATTTCGCGCCTCGACATCTTCAAACACCTGCGGTGGAACCAGAAGTTACATCCTCTGCATAGAATGGCGTCATCAGGAGCGTTTTTCCCACATAGGCCGCACGGCCACTTTGGCCCGGGGTGAGGGTGTATATCTCCGCACATCAACAGGAGCCGACCCCAGAGTGCGGGTCTACCAGGGTCGGCTATGAAAAACCCGACTTCGGCCGCCCGAGGGCGATACCATCTGAGATCCGTGTCCATACGAATCGAGGAGTTGTTTGCTTCTTGGAGCTGGAGAACCAGCGGCCACTGCGCCACGACGAGGCGAAGCATAACGTTGCAGCAGGATAAGATATCACGTGTACTTTTTCATTATGAACTGTTTTTGTTGTCTAAGCTATGCTAATTAATGTTTAGTTTGTGGTTACTAGATCAATGAGTCTAGTTAATTCAGTTATTTGTATATTATTCTAGTATTGTTTTGATGAACGTTGTAGACATTGTGGAACAATATTTGTTGGGATCCAGAAGTGTCAACATCATTGTGCCTTGCATCCGAGGACGATCATTATCCAGTTATTCAAATGTGGGATTTACGGTTTTGCCAGGCTCCGGTTTTTCAAATGACCAAACATGAAAAGTAACGCAAAACATGTTTTGTCTTTTATTATCGTTCAGGGTTATCTTGCCCAAACATTTGCGCAAATGTGCAGTGAAATCAATTTTTGGCGAAAGATTTGGTTCAAAACAGAATATTAAAAACCGTTTACGTTATTTTGCTGTAACTGCGAGTTTTGGGTGTGCCCGTTGCCAGTAGAAAATTTATGGGCCTGGTATATATTATAATTTTCGTCAACTGAACTGTATTCAAATTTCGAAGTGTTAGGAAATATCCCGTTGTTACCTGAGTGAGTTGTTCCCAAGAACGACAAAAATTATTTTAGTAGATCAACCTATGATTTTTTGCGCTCAATAAAACTACATTGATATAATATTTGGCATTTTAGAGGTGTACTCTCTGTTAGTTGGTGCCCTAAAGACACGGAATTGCTTGTGTCCTGTGGAAAAGACTGCAAAATTTACATTTGGAATCCGAAGACTGGAGAGGTAATTTTATTAAACTGTGGATTTTCTAGCTTAATTGCTTGTGTTGCAATACAACAATCTATTTCAGTTTGCAGAAAACTTATATAATAAGTTTAGTCTGCATTTTTAAGCTTCAAGGAGAACTGCCATATTCGTCACGGCATTGGCCGTTTGAAGTATCGTGGTGTCCTCGAAATCCAAGTCTCATTGGTGTCGCGTCGCTTGAAGGTTTTCTGACGGTTCATACACTCACCGGACCCAGCGTTGAATCGATATTGACTCCGCAGAACAGCCCAAAAGTAAGTGAATTTTGATGATGTGTTTTGTAAATATCTGCGATAATTTTCAGACTGATGTATGGATAGCAAACAAAAATTGGCGGCGGAAGAAATTCAGCTGCGATTAGTATCGTAAAAATAAACTGGAGCTACACTCACGGACAGAATTAAGTGCAACCGCGGTCGCGACCCAAACGCGGTTCGGATCGCGATCGCTCGCAGACGCAATCGCGATCGCTCGCAACCACAATTTACGTGGACGCAAAAACCGCGACTGCGAACGCAGTTAAAATCGCGTCTACGATCGCGTCTCAAACCGCGACTGCGACCGGGGTTCAAACCGCGATTGCGACCGGCTTTCAAACCGCGACTGTGGTCGCAATTAAAATCGCGTATATGATCGCGTCTCAAACCGCGTTTGCGACGCGATCGCTGAAACACTCAGCCGCGGCTACAAAACCGCAACCGCCGTGGACGCAATCGCGGTTTCTGCGCACTTAATTCTGTCCGTGACTGTACGATATAGTTGAAGAGATGAATTCGTGGCAGCATCGGTCCCAGGGGCTGGTAAAAGCCAAAACTAAATTTTTTATGAAAAAATCAGTTGTACAGAGCAATATTTGGTTATTTAATTTAGATGACAAAGCAATGAAATTTTAAAAACAAAGACCTGATATGGATTTAAAATATAAAACACATTCTTCCAAACGTTAATTTACGATTCCTATCAAGCAGGGTGTAACTGGAATTCCGGTCTCGGTAGGGAAATCCGTGGTTATTTAACTTAGATGACAAAGCAATGAAATTTTAAAAACAAAGACCTTATATGGATTTAAAATATAAAACACATTCTTCCAAACGTTAATTTACGATTCCTATCAAGCAGGGTCGTAATTGGGAGGGTGATGGGATTTTTTTTTGGGTCCGGTAATAATTCGGTATTATTTCACCGGAATTTTCGGGTATTTTCGGTATTGAAAACTTTTCTCTTTCGGAGTCATTCTGAAATTTAAGAAAAATTGGCATATTATCCTAACTTATTTTTGTAAAACATTGTCTGAGTGTGTATTGTTAAAGTTTTGAATTTGTGTCATACTCCATAATTTATCATAAGTTTCCCAGCTATTGCCATTGTTTTAGGATTTTGACATTCTAAATCGTGTGTTTATACATACAATTTTAGTTTTAAATGATGTTGAGTGCGCAGATTTAAAACTAAATGTCTTATCATAAGTATATAACGCCCCGGTTGTGACAAATGCTTCAGCTGTGTCATAAAGATTTAATTCAAATAGAAAATAATCATATGTCCCATTAAAAATACATTGAAGGAGAATTTAACTTCTAGTGATAGTGAGTATATACAAAATACAAAAATTAGGTAAAAAATTTACTTAGTATCGCTAATAACTAAACTAGTTTCCCATTTAAAGGGATAAAATAGATTTAAAAATGAATATATTGGTAACAAATGTTTTTAGTTTTTCGGCTCCGGTATTTTTTAACGTTTCGGTTCCGGTATTTATAATTCCGGTTGCACCCTACCATAAAGGTAACTGCTGTAACAAAACGCCCCGGTTGGGACAAATGGTTCAACCGTGTCATCAAAGTTTAATTGAAACAGAAAAGAATCATATGCCCACTAAAAATCCGTTGAAGGCCAATTTAGCCATAAAGGTAACACTTGTAACAACTGGTGCAACGAATTTATATTTGAACTTGAGAAGTGGCAGACTAAAGATGAAAATTAATGTAAATTGGAAGTTTGACAATACCGTGAAAAGCAAATGAATCAGATAAAAAATGTGTTCAGTGTGCGATCAATTGCGTTCCGTCCTTTTTTCAGCTTGCCGAATCATTCCCAGGAATGGATTTTAACGTACGGTCGCTGCCAGGAATGCAAAAAGGCGTTGTTGCCGCGGAAGTTGAGAAGCCAGTATTGTTGCCTAAGCCACCAAACTGGATGCTGAAATCAGTCGGAGCCCGATTTGCTGTAAGCTGAGATTGGTAATAGTTGTGCATGCCAGGGTGCAAAGCAGAACTGGATTATTTCGGAAGCGGAATTAGAAATTTTGTGACTATACGGATAATTTGTCTTGACAAATATAATGTTGATTTAGGGTGTCTGTTAGCTGCAAAAATTTTCAAAAAGTCGCATGAACAAATTGGCGATGATTTTTGGTTTTGTAAAGCTAAGCTATAAAATCTATTAGTGATAAGTTAACTTATCGAAAGAAACTTAATAGATAAATAATACAGAAATTTGTGCAACGTATCACAACAAGTAAGATTAAAACTAGAGTTTCAAAATTCCTATTGACTGTGCAATCGGAATCAGAACTCGTTTTGAATCGGAATTCTAATCGGAATCGGATTTCCGGTTGCACCTTGTTGATGCGTACATGTAGACAGACCTGTTTTTATTAGAGTTAAGCTCCGTTAATACGTGCATGTTTTTTACAGGGAGAACTCATAGTTGCAGCTTGCGCGTGCAATTTTTTGACTAAAAGAACTCGCAAATGCAACTTGCACGACTACTTTTCGCGGTGAAAACTTGCTAACTGAATTAAATTGGAATAATCGGAATGAATATGCACTAGAAGTTTATAGACCCGCCGTCCAAGCAATATTTCTTATTCTGAACGGCGCATAGTAATATAGAACCGGTGGGTATTATACACTTTCGGTTGTGAAGGAGTTGCTTTATGGATGTAAGAATACGTAATTATTCTACGAAATGTGCTGAAATGCTGAATGAGTTTGCGTCTCAACGCGAAAGTGACAACTTAAAATTATTTGAAACATTGGTCCGCTCGTTCATCGCCTTTTTGTTTCTGCGAGATGTTTTTATTTGAACTTGTCAAGCACGAAGACGTTTCTAACTTATAGCAAGTCTAGTTTTTGAGAACAAGAGTAATATTTGCATTAGTCACGGCCAACATTTATTTCTAAATTCTGAGGCATCGTGTATAAGTCAACTATCGGCATTGGTATCCTGTACGGAGAAATTTGCAAGGCTTTTTGACACAATCAGCATGGTTTCTTGTATATTTTTGTATATTTTAGAGATATTTCTGTACTGTTATTTCATAGTTTGGGCAGAACGTAATATATATTACATATATATTATACAAATAATATATATACAATTATTGAGAAGCGTATCTTCCGACAATAATATAGTACACAAGGTTCTAAAGTTCATTGCTCAAATAACTCATAACGCATGGATTATCATCAGTGAACCAGTCAGAAACGTTTTGAAGCCAACACATTGTCATTGCAGAAATAAATAATCGAGGAGGAAATACAAGAAAAATGTCCACTTATGTGTGATCTGGTTCCGTGTCCACTTATGTCTGGTCTGGTTCCGTTTAATGTCCTTACTGTTAAAAATTAGCTTTATTATATTTAGGAAAAAATCCCAGACTTTATATTAATGCATTAATCTACTATCGCAAATTATTTATTCTCAGTTGTGAAAAATTGGTGCATTAGAAACGTTTCCGAAGCAAATGATGTGAATTAGTCATGATTGTAAACAATTTAGTCGAAGCGTCCGTATCATGCTTGTTTCTTAAAAATTCAAATAATTTTTAAGAAGTTTTGTTGTCAGAGTGCCCGCGCGACTGGGAAAACAGGACATTCACAGGAAGCAAGAACAGGAATTTTTTCGTAGAAACAGGAACCGGAACAGGAATTCGAAATATACTGCAGCACCGAATTACACCTAATTGTCTATAATGTAAAATAAAATATGTTGTTCGTCGACTGTTTTGTTTTCAAGTTCTACAAACAATGTGTCGAGTGCTGCAATATATGACGAATGTGCATACGAAACGCAAGTTGGGAAAAGAAGTTAAGTTTCAGCAAAGTTTTTTTGAAACGTAGCTTTTTTATTTTTTAACCTTCTTCTTTATGATTTGCTGCAAAAACCGTAGAAAATTTTAGTCTCTGCGTCGTTTAAGACCGAAACGGAAACAGAAATAGAATTCTTGCAGGAATTTCGGCCGGAACAGGAATTCCATTTGAACACTTATATATACATACTTAGATATTATTTATATATAGACGAACACACAAACACCGAGTATTTTATTAAATTAAAACAAAGAGGAAATTATGCTAAATTTTCAGCGCTGCTACAACAGTTGATTTCAGGCTGTGCGTTTGAATAGCGATAAGTTTGATCCACCCCTTCGTTTTTGTCGTGTTGATATGCAGTTGACAGCGCTAAGAAATCGTCGCTTTCAGATTTTGATGGCATTGAGTTTAGCAAATAATTGTGCGCTGGTGCCATTAGCGAACCCTGTACGTTTATGTGACCCGTATTTGAAGTCGTGTTGTAGTGATTGATTTGAATTTGGTGATTAAACTCATTGCAGATTGCTTGAGTAGAATTTGTGAGCGTACTTTGGCTTGCATCTACGTGATTGGTAGAAGGATTTGATACTGTGCTATGTGTACGAGAGTGTTGTTGTATGTTACGGGTGTTGGTTTTGTTGGTGTACTTGTTTCCGGTATAATAAGAGCTATGAAATAACGAACGATGCTCGTTGGATATTGCTGCGACTAAAGTTGAGTCGGGAGAAATTTGATCGGGCAATGCTTGCTGTGTTGTGTCTGTAGCCAGCGTTGAATAATCTATTTCAGGAGCAGTGGTGGTAGCTATGTTGTTGATTGGCTTGTTGCCGCCGAGAATTAAAGATGGCGGTGGTGGCAATATGTCTGCAGTTGTTGTGATGTCGGGGTTGGCTTTCGCGGCCCGTTGTTGGAGTCGGGCAGTTGCGAGGGCTTCGCTACGGGCTTCGACGTTGCGTAACGCTTGGGTTTGGTGCGTTATTTCAACAATTAGTCGCTCGTCGCTGTCGCTGTATGGAAGCCCTGTGGAAGCATCTGATGACCGTCGGAATTTACGTTGTTCTAATTGTTGTGGTTGATATTGTTCGGCAACTTTAAACTGTCGATGATTCCAGCCATCCTTCCCATCCAAGGTCGATAGATTTGGAGAGTCTCCTTTGTATGGTAACGAGGGCGCCATCCATCGAGACACCTGCTGTTCATCATCTTCTTCTTCCCCTCTTCCCGCAGCACCGTTGTGGCTGTTGTCTGGGTCGTCGGTATGATAGTCATAATCGTTGCATGACGGTAAATGCAACTGATGTAAATCGGGTTCGGCAGAATCACGCCGGTATGATATAAATGAGAACGACGAACGGCGGTTGCGGCCGTCGCCACTGCCTGACAGCGGACCGAAGCGGCTTATGGCAGCGGTTCGATGTCGTGGCGGCGGTCCAGCAGTCCGTCGACTGCCGCCGAGTAACGGCATTGAAGTTAAGTTGCCGCCGCCGCTGTGAAGGCTGGCAGTAGTAGCGGTAATTCCGCGGGCGTCAATGGCGGATGGCAGTGGCGGTGGTGGTTCAAGTACTCCGCAGTTTGATGTTGTACCGTGACAGCCTCCGCCACTGCTATCGCTAGTGTCTAACGACCACGATTTGCTCAGGCGAGACCATATGGCACCCGCTAGTGAATCGTGTCGGCCTCGGCCATTTCCAGCGCCGGCCTGTTTTCGAATCGAACGAAGCGTTGAGCTGCTGTTTCCCCCGCCAGCAGCCATAGCATCACAAGAGAGTCCGAAATATAGGAGAATATCAACGAGGGGCCGGATACACGATAAGATTATGGCGTGGTGCGGAAGGGTGAACGGTGAAAATATGGAATGATACACACCAGGGGCCGCCAAATAGCGGCTGGGGGTCTTACCCGAGCATATGGTAACCGCTGGGGTTGTATTTGCGAGCGTCGCATAAACCAGCGGTCCAATGAATCCAACATCAATGATTGAGACCACAGTTGCGAGCCGGGTTAGTCGCAAGCTTTGTTCAACTCGGCATGAGGCGTAAGTAAGCATTCTTTTGCGTCGTGTGCCTAGGAGAAGATATACTCGACTCCCGTATCATTTTTGTATTGTGTCTACGCTTACGTGTAAGGCTAATGCTAAACCCAAGTCTGACAAAGCAAAAGGCGAAACTGTAACGTTATGCCTAAAGAATGGTCCTATACTTGATAATTGTAATATCATCGGCGCTGTCCGTCACCATCAGTGATGAGAGTCTCAGTGAAGAAGTAAGACTGAGACTGAGTCAGTGTCAAATTCGTTGAGACTGAGAATTGAGACATTTTTGAAAGTCTCAGAAATTTTTGGCAGCAACACGGAATTATTTTCAGAAAAATTATAAATCACGAATTTTCAATATCCTATTTCGGTGAAAAAACCTTAATAATATGAGATTGAGAAAGAAAATAACGTAAATTCGGTATATTCATTTATTTGGCACAAAATATATCAGGGACCAACCGCAATTTCGATTCAAAACAAGTCCCCGTTCTGATTCTTATGTCGCACAATAAAAATTGCACCGTCGCAGAAATCATATTAGTGATACTGGCTGACTTTTACACTATAAACTTTATAATATTTGAAATTTCATACGTATGAACGGCCGGATAGGTAGAAAAAATTTTTGACACTTAAATTCAGTAAAATTCTGTTGGCCCACAGACTAAATTTAGCACATCGTTCAGTTCAATACTTAAGAATCTTTATTACAAAATAGAATTGAGTGTATCACAGTTCGCTTTTAAAAAGAAAAATTTTGACAATTTTGCAGTAGTAACTTATGCAACCACAATTTTTGTAAAACAGTCATAAATATTGATGAAACAATAGGCCACGTTGGCACTGCTGGCTAGCATCTAGTCTCAGGAATTTTCGATTCGAGACGCTAGAGACTGATATTGAGACTCACATCTCTAGTCAGCATAAGAGTAATTGTTTTTCGCTTTTTCAAATTTAGAAAAAGCGAAACCGAAACAGAAACCAGTGAAGTTCCGAATTGCGTATGAACTGGACGGCGCCTCACGACAAGTATATCCTCACTGTTAGCCGATTCTATTTTATCAGCTTATTATGAAATAAAACAAAAGAAATACCTAGAACGATTGCCGTCGAACAGATTCCGGCAGCGCTGAAATGAGCAAGACATGTCCACAAGGCCCACGCCCAAATGTAGTGGTGCCATGCGTTGAGTTGGAGCTTGACGGCGTCGGCAGTTGATGCGTATAGTAGTTCGCGGATCGTAAGGTTATGGGCAGATGTGTACCAGACAGATCCAGATGCCTTTGTAGCGATAGTGATGGTTGTGTTTGTTTTGTTGTTGTTGGTGTAGTTGTTGTTGATGATGTTGTTAAAGTTAATGTTATTGTTGCTGTTGTTGATGATGTTGAAGTAGTTGTGATTGTTGTTGTTGTTCTTGTTGTTGTTATTGACGTTGTTTTTGTTTATGTTTATTGTCAAGCATTCGGATAATAGCTCAGTCGAGGGTTGAACGCTGTAGCCGCATATGACACATAGGATGCAGCTTGAGTATGTGACACAAATGGCAGCGAATTTCTTTGACGATGACCAGTAGACTGAGAAGTGGTATGGTGAAATCTGAAATTGGGTAAAAAATCATTAAGTTGGCGACGATAAAGGAGATTGAATGTAAATTTGCTTATTTTAATTCTTAGCTGTGCAATTTTTGTCACATGCTTACACTAGCAAATCAGGTTTTAATAGGAGTACACCGCCGTCAGAAACTTTTTTGTGATAAAATGGTAAGAAACTTTTGGATCCGCCGCTGCATGCTGAGATACTTTGTGTTTTTACGTAGTTATTTGTGTTTTTGCAAGATAGGTAAGTTAGTATGGTATACTTCAAGCTAAAGAATTGATGGTACTCGGTTGAGCCTTGTATTAAAATGTGTAGTTGTGGGTAAATGTTACCAGATTTTTGAGCCGTGTTTACCGCGTCTGTGGCCTATTACTAAAGCGTTTTCCTGTCTAGTGAAGGTAAAATGTTGCTTAAGGTCAGTGAAATTAAGTCAGCTTTGCAATCGGTTTGTTCGAAAACTGGATCTGCTGATATTCTCGTTGGAACTCATTGTGCAACTATTTTGTAAATGCCACTCTTGTATTCATATACCTTAGGAAGATACGGCGACGACTGCAAGTTTCTCTAACTCACACTACTTACTACTATATCTCTATCCCTCCATTCCTTGAATAAGCTTACCGTCGCGTACAATCGTTCTATTGAAATCAATAGCAACATTGTTGCAGGCAACAAGTAGCCAACGATCAACACAGGTACCCACGTCTCGTATTGGGTTATACCTTCCGGTGGGAGAAGCACGGAACGCGTATCCACTGTTCCTGGTTCTGTTCCAAAATTGTTATCTGGGTCTTGTTGTAAATTTCCGCTAGGGGAGTTGTGAACAGTTGCAGCAGCTGAAGTAATAGTGGTAGTAGTAGTAGTAGTAGTAGTAGTAGTAGTAGTAGTAGTAGTAGTAGTAGTAGTAGTAGTAGTAGTAGTAGACTGTTGAACGTAGTTAATTGTTGAAATAGGCTGAGCAGCAGTAACGGTATTAATATTATTGAATGCAATACAGCCTATAGCATGTATGCAATCGGCGAAGCTTAACGCGACGAATAGTAGGTATTTGTAGCGCAGAGGGCACGCACGGAGCAGGGCACAGCTGACCGGAAGTAAATGACTGATTAGAAGCAGTATGCCGAGGGTGCGCGGGGCTGAAGATTGTTGTGAGGGGGTGCTGATGCTGACAGTAGGTGGGTTGGCTAAGATGAAGGATGGGAGTGTTGTATTGAATGTAGAACGGTTCATGAAAGAGTGCAGTTGATAAGTTGACAGTTATAGTTTGATTGATTTAATAATTGCTGGAATGAATAAGGTGTATATTATTCACAGGCAACAAATGAGAACCGGTTCTGATTGGTTGTTGTCCGCAGCGCCTAAGATTGAGTAATTAAGCTGATTGGTCGGTCAGTATAATTGAGTGATGTGGACCGGACCGTTCCGAAATTATTGAACGGTCTGATTTGTGGGACGTGTGGTTCGGTCCGCTACAGTCCATGCCCTTGTCACTGAAATCTACAGCGTTTTCACAAGTCCACGGTGCGCAGATGAAAACTAAAATTCCATTAGTTACAGAGTTCGCTGTGTATAATGACGATGGCTGAATTCTGCTATTTCGTACCTGCGGCCCCAACTTCTGGACCGGCCCCGTACTGCTGGACTGCAAGCGGTCCGGCTCAGCGACATGCCTTACCGTGTTCGGTTAATCGGCATCGGTAATAATCGGCACTTTTCGTGAGTATCGGCATTGGCACAGTAAAAAATGACGAATTCTTTGCCAATACTTTTTGCACATGACAGCCAGTTGGAATGTTATTAATTTAACTTCTTGGCGCTTATCATTGCGTCTGATCAGGTAAACTGTTATCATTCTTGCGTCTGTGTTTGCAAAAATTATTTGAAGTGAACTGTTCTCATAAAATTATAATCGTTTATGATGGTTAGGGTTTAAGTTTTCGCATGATAATATAATGTAGTATCCTGTCTGTTTAGTAAGCATGGTGTACTAAACTTGGAATCGGCATGGGTATCGTCAAAAAATTTTTTGTATCGGCACATCCCTGAATATGTATGCCGTGCCCGCAAAGTTTCACTTATTACCTATAATTTAGATCGATCGAGATTGCTAAACCACTTATTTCGGCATCGAATTAGGTAATACTGCAGTCAGTTGTTTTTGCAATCGTCAGAAAGTAATCGTTTGTACGCAACTTTCTACACAGCTACTACTGCACATTAAGTTTGTCAGTACATTAATCAGATAATGGCGTCTTGGGAATCTGTAAGCAAGCTCCACTCAAGTTTTGTTTTGTTGTCCCGCTAGAAAGTAGGCTGGGAGTTTAATAAGTATAAATTGGCTCAGGCAATGTGCAACCATAGAAAATGTTGTGTAGTTTTATTTTTATATGGGGGTATAGCGTTTGATTTTGGATTTGCAAGTGGTGGTAGAGTTGGGCCGGTGCCGAAATTTTTCCGAACCGGGAGCACGACTGGCACCAACCGGGACTAATGAATATTTCTGAGTGAATGTTTTTGTTTTGCCAAAATGGTTGTGTACTGCTGGACACATGTGTTTGTTACGAAATCAAACGCTGAGTCGAAACGATGTTAAACTGTAATGTAAAAATAAATACAAGTACATGTTTTATAAAGTTTCTGTATATAATTGAGTCAACTGATGATTACAGTTTGTATTTGGTCTTGGCTAAGCACTAGCAAACTAAGTTTTGTACCCCGGTGCTAGGGCTGGGGCCTTAGGAACGGTAACCGGGCCGGAGCTGCGGCCAGGCCTCGGGGCAACTAACTATGGCTGATATCGTAATAAGGTCTTTTAGTTAAGTTCCGCCACCGAGAACAGTAGTGTAGGATCCGGTTTGAGACTCGCTAACGCGATTGGTTATTTTTTGGCGGAAGTCAAAATGTTCTAGAAATAAATAACGAAATGAGAATCTGTCAAAGTGTATGAGAGTAATAGTTGACATTTTTTAAAAATTTTGTTCAATGTTTGACAAATATTTTATTAAATTTTGTAAAAGTTAGACGATTTAGTGTGTTTATAAAGTCTTCCAAAAATACAAACAAGCGTTCGCGACCGCGGTTAGATTTGACTTTTTCAAAATGGAATTCAATTATGAACTCTCAACTTTTGTTGAATGTCAAATCTAATTCTCGAACTTATGTTGCTGTAAGCAGGTGAGACATGCTTGTCCTAGTGCATATGCAATAAATGCAATGCCCATTGCGTTGTACGGTCGACACATATAGTCGTCGAAATATGCAGTTGGAGAGGCGGGCTGCCTGGCGCAGTGGTAACACCGTCTGCCTGACACGCAGAAGGTCGCTAGTTGGAAACCACCCGTAACCCTCTTATACAGCTGCTTAGTAAAAAGGTCTGATGTCCCGGTTCCTTACTAGACTGACATGTTGCCACCGTGGTTTGAACTCAAATAATTTACTGTGAGTTGAAAAAACGTTTGCGGTTAAGAGATAATTGTTGTTGTTTTTAAAGACGTCACTGTTCTTCGCTTGCTCTAAGCTAAACTTGATAATTGAAAGGGAAAATAGGATTCTGATTGTGAAATTCTGCATTTACATATGTTGTGCCGCGTTCACCCAATAGATCGGTAAATGCCTACTTTCGTTTGACGCGGTAGTTTTGAATCAGGCTTGGACACGGTAGACTGGCACTAAAAAGCGGAACTGGCTTTTTGCTATATAGCCCAATTCCGAATTGGGCTAGTCCAGGTCGCAATTACGACTTGGGCTAGCATACGGCGCAGTTGTTTGTACGCGAAAAGTGTACGCCTTTGTGATTGGTTGTTACCTTAATGCCGTACTCAGATATGATTTGTTGATGCGAATACTTTTTTTCTGATTGGCAAAATAATCGCCACCAATTGGCTACCTAACAGTTTGTTGCTAGCCCAAGTCGTAATTGAGCTGAATTACGACTTAGGCTACGACATCTATACCAGCCTACTACTGACTATTTACAGAAATAATTAAAGAAAAAAGATTTCTTAATTTGTTGAGGATCACAAATTCCAGCCGGACCCACCGTGCGCTTTCCCGGTAAGTAAACTAGCCAGTTCACCTGTGAATTGACATGCGCAATTAGCTAAAAGCATTTTTGTTGGAAGAAACAGCTTGTGTTCACTCAACTGGCTGGTCTGTCTTTTAGCTGATTTTGTTTCAGTTGCGGAATTGCAATTGTCACGGTTGTCTTTAAAAAAACTCGCTAAAAACAATTACGTTGTTTAAGTGACCGTTTAATTTTAAATTCAAGATCTCATGGCTAGGGGCGTAAACAAGTGGGATGGATGTCTCGAAACGTCTGGAGAGTAGACAGAGCCGTCCTGGCTGTAGGCGAACGTGTTGAATCGTATAGTTGAACTAAATTCTTGCTCGGTACTCTTGCTCGTCAAATACTTTTGAGCCATGTTATACATTTCCGAAATGAAATCCTGTGCCCACACGAGTGATTCACACTAATACCAGTGTATTGATGTGACAGAGCCCAATTGTGTCATTGGCTGATATTAAATGTGTTTTTGACTGCCTGTGGCTGTTTTGAATTGAACCACAACCGAATACCAACCAATGATCTGTTATAGTTGAAATGCTGGGTGGTAAACACGATTCTGTGTTGTGTACTGTTTATACAGAGCTGGGCTCAGAATTTTTTGATCGGGCGGAGGCGTTGTGACAAAAATTATGAAACGTCATTTTTACTGTATGCTATGCATGTGCCAATTTTCTAAGAGGCCAAAAATGGCAAGATAAGACCCTTACCAATTTGTCACAAAGAATTCCGCCCTCTGGATTCTCTAGCGTGTTTATATGTATATATGTGTATAGATGTTGTGAACATCGCCTAGTCAACGAGATTAGTTATATATACGTAATTTATTTTGGTGAATCAGTGATTAGGGGTTGTTTTAGGAATCTGCTGGCTTAAGCTGGTGTAGTGGACGATTATGACTGAATACGTGTTAAAATAGTTAATTCACAACTAGAGATGTCCCGGCGCCAGTGTTTTACCCGTACCCGGGGACGGGGCCAGCAAAATACACTAAACTTCAAATTTTATATATCTTTTGCGTAAGCATGTACCTCGGTGCACGGTACCGTTTTTATTATATCGCGCCACGCGACATTTTGTTGATACTCCCGTGGTGTGAAGTTACCGTTAATGCGTTTATTGACTATATTTTTGAAGTGTTTGTGAAGCCGTTTTAAAAATGTTTTTCATTCAGCATTTGAGCAGATAGGTAGATTTTCTTCTGGTTTCGTCCATCGTACCTTATGGCCCCGGGGAATCTCTATTCACAACCTACAATGACAACTAGGATTAGCTTGATCTTGATCTCCACTATAATTTCAACATAGCTACAATACTACTGGATCCTAAATAAGTTCTGTGAACTGGAACAGAAAAACCTGTCAGTGGTTCAGTGGTAAAATATCGGTCCCGTGCCGGAACCGTTGAATATAGTGGGTGTTGATTTGATACCGGAACAGGAAGTCCGCTTGTAACATAATGACATACCATAGTAAGTGCGGCGCTATACTTATGGGCGTTAACGCATGTGTTATGCGAATAAAGTATTTAAAATTACCTTTGTTTTGCGGTGCAGTTTGATGCGAACCGCAATTCAACGCATGATGCCGCACAGCGCCATCGTACCTTATGGCCCCGGGGAATCTCTATTCACAACCTACAATGACAGCTAGGATTAGCTTGATCTTGATCTCCACTATAATTTCAACATAGCTACAATACTACTGGATCCTAAATAAGTTCTGTGAACTGGAACAGAAAAACCTGTCAGTGGTTCAGTGGTAAAATATCGGTCCCGTGCCGGAACCGTTGAATATAGTGGGTGTTGATTTGATACCGGAACAGGAAGTCCGCTTGTAACATAATGACATACCATAGTAAGTGCGGCGCTATACTTATGGGCGTTAACGCATGTGTTATGCGAATAAAGTATTTAAAATTACCTTTGTTTTGCGGTGCAGTTTGATGCGAACCGCAATTCAACGCATGATGCCGCACAGCGTCGCACTGTACAGGGATGGGAGTCCCGGTATCGGCAAGTCTGGGTATTTGGCAGGTTTCGATCTTGGTTTTTTGACTCTCATTGGTTTGAAACCGAGACCAGAGGTCGACGATTCAGCAAATGCATTTAAACTTGTAAAATTAGAAATTAATATTGATAAAGTACTGTTATGGCCAGAATAAGAGGGGACTGATATTTTTTTGGCCTCTCCAGAGGGTTTACGGACTGTTACGTCGGTAGTGCAACTATCCGTTGAATTAAACTTATATCAAAACCTTGAGCGATAAAAATACAATTAAGGATAATTGACATTTATTTACTGTAATTAGGGTTTAGGGACTTTATCTGCTTTAATCGTATAAAATACCGAAAATACCGGACCGGAACTTGAAAGTTAAAAAATACCGGAACCGAAAGACAAAAATACTTGTTACCGAAAAATTTATTTTTAACGCTGTTTTATCACTTTTAATGGTGTAAACACACTGTTTAGAATGCAAAAATCCTGAAACAAATGCAGTAGCTGGTAACGTATGATAAATTATGGAGTATGGCACTGTTGAAAATTTTGGCAATACGCGCTCAGGCAAAAAAAATAAGTTTAGGATAATATGCCATTTTTTTAAATTTTGGAATGAGAAAAATTTTCAATACCGAAAATACCGGTGAAAAATACCGGATTTATTACCGGAACCGGACAGTGAAAAATATCCGATTTTCCTACCGGGACCGGAATTCCGAGACATTAAAATATTGTAAAAGTATATTGATACGCTAATTATTTCGCCGATGTTATGCTGAGCGTCACACAACACACACTAAAGTAGTTGAAACACGTTGGATACGACTAAAATAAAAACCACGACAGCGAACAATTCAATAGACGAAATAAAAATACGATAAATTAAGCGATTGCTTTGGTAGCGGCTGTACTAAAACCTAAACTGGGTTAGATTGCTTGATACTGACTGAGCAGTCTGGCTGCTATTAGCTGAGCGTTACGGCTCTCAATCGAGTCATGGATGTGTACACGATAGTATATACATAGCTAGCTATGGGTTATGTAGAAATAGTAAAAAATAGTGACGTCATGGCATTTGAGACTGACTAAAACTAACGTGAGGGCTAAAAATAACTTTGACTTTGTAAGGGTTTGTAAGTTCAAAGTGGGGGAGTAATAGACAAAGGCGCAGCCAGTGGAGCATGCCAGGGTACCGGCCGGATTTCAAAACATACCTTAGTAATTGTTGGCTATAAATTAAGTTCGTAGAATGGATAGCTACTTTGCTTTTGCGTGGTAGAAATTGTACCAGAGCGTGTTGCGTTTTTGGCTGACCCATGTATTTGGTAGTGGGGGTCGAACTAAAAATTATACCAAAACCGGATATTAAGCGTTGCTCTCGATGTAAAGTAAAATTAATTACACTAATTTAGCACTGTGTACTAGATCTGCAACATTTAAAAATAAATAACCCCGACTCGGATTTTTCTTGAAGAAAACCCGAACCTGGAATCGTTTGTTGCGAAAACCGCGACCCGGAATTTCTTGAAGCAAAAACACGGACATGGAATTTTTATGCCAAAATACCCGGAATACTTACACCCTGACCCGGATGCAACTCTACTGCGTACTGAACAATTTACTACATTTTGCTTGGACAAATCACTTCTTTGCTTAATTATTGTTTATTATTCATCAGTGTAAACATATAAATTATAAGATATGATAAATTGGAATGCAACTTTTGTCAATTAAAATGGCGTGTAATCCTAACTCTGGCACCGTAACAACGATCGGCTGAAAACAGATTCTGAAGCAAAACTTGTCGGAATCCTAAACCGGACCGTAATTCTAAACTGGAAGGGTAGACGGATGAATCCTGTGTAAAGTGTTGCCATGTGAAAGTTTTAATTTTTGTTGCACTAGCGGATCCCGGGAGGGGGGGGGCAAATTATAAGGTGTCAGCCTTACAATTTTCCCCTTAAATTTTTTTGGTGATAAAATGATAAGGTCTCTCCTGCCTTACAATTTTTCGCTACCAATAACATATTGAGCATAAAGTAAAAATTGCGGTTTAATAACATTTGTCAGCCCGCCCCCCATCTGAAATTTCTGGATCCGCTGCTGCCCACACACACCCCATCCTTCAATTTTGTCGGCACATCCTAACCAGGATGCGACCGAATGTCCTGTTCTGCTTTTAATACCTAGCGAGAATTCGACATTCAGTTCAGTCAATCGGTGTTAAGCTAAACTTATTGGGTTGGTTACTTGTTTGCGGTTTATTGTGAGCTTGTTAGTAAAACAGAAAACTCAAATCGGAACTTAGTTGTTTTACTTAAGACCGGGTCCGTAGTCAGAGGGGAACAGGAAGTCAGCCCCCCTACTTTCACCCCTAGAAAATTTTCGACCTTGCTTCTAAGTCATCGAAAACTCTTGTAGGTATGCCCTGTTGAAAAAATTTTTAGCCCCACTAGCCAGGTAAGCTAGCTACGGGCCTGCTTAAGACGACTGTGTACAAGTTTATATATGATATAGCGTGTATAGGTAGGTGTATGTATATATGTATGTATTAGGAAAATAAAATACAAGCAAATGAAATGTAGTTAGCGTATTCCCGCCGTCGATTTTATAATATGCTTCATTTGGTCGAGCTAACAATTTCAAAGACATAAACTAAACTGTGTTGCTATGGCTAAATTTGTTGGCAGGGGGCGGTGGTGAGGAACGACTACTAGCTTAACTTCCCTCTGTATTCTGCTGGTGTGTTAGCCAAGGCTGTGCATAAAAAGACAATTTTCGTTTGGATGTTTGAGGTGCATTAATTTTTTTGTTAGAAAACATATACGTTTAACTTTTCCACTTTTCCCCGAATTCCGAACTTTGTCTACACCTCTAACTTTTCCTGCCAACCAAAAGAAATCATATACCTTGGCTTGAATTTTCCACTTTTCCCGTTTTCCGAACCGCACCACACATTCCAATTTTGTAGCCAGACCAACCACAGTTCCTTCTCTACCAGACCAAGAGAAAATCGTTACGTTTAACTTTTCCACTTTTCCTGTTTCCCAAACCGAACCACACGTTCCAATTTTTCAGACAAAGCAATCAAACCATGTCTTTCTACCCTACCGGACCTAGAGAAAACCTATACGTTTAACTTTTCAATTTTTCGTGGTTTCCGAAACTCGGTTAAACCTCTTAACGTTCTCCACCGAACTAGGGAATATTCAGGCGTCTGAATTTTCTACTTTTACAGTTTTCCCAGCCAAAATTATGCTTGTGATTTTTCCTACCAAACCAGCGGAATTCCTAGGTGGCTGCGCTGCACTCCTGGTCATACGTTTTTCACATTGGGGAAGCCCCTATGCTATACATTGGCCCATGTTTTGACAAGGGTTCTTTTAGGGTGGCGGCGCTATACTTTTGACTTGTTTAACGTCATTCGGTGTTGTCCGGCATAGCACGACATTGAACGGCATCAGTGCATGTGATTTGCCGCATGGCATCGCAACAAAATTTGTAAACAAAATTTTCTTTTGAATTGCCGCCGCCAGACTATGCTGCACTAAATATAGCAGCAACACCCTTGGTGTTCTTAACAATAATAACAATGACTTATATAAGCATGGTTGCACCGGAATTCGTGTTCCGGCCGCAAATCCTGCAAAAATTTAGATTAAAAATCTATTTGATGATGACAGCTGAAAATTCGCTTAAGCGATTTTTTGTCTAGTATTTTTTAAAAAAGCCATAACAGTATTCGGTGATGATGAAAATGATTTCAAATTCCGGCTCCTGTTCTTGGTCGAGTAAAACTTAGTTGTCCTTGTTGGAAACCTCCTAATGAATTATTTGAGTTTAGTAACAAAATGTTGTTGTTAGTTTGGGCTGTTCGCTCAAAACTGGCAGCTGTGGTGGCGAAAAGTAGTGCTCCACTCTTTGATGTGGGATGGGTCATGCAAGTTATTGGTGATGTTTTTTAATGAATACAATTGGCTGAAGGGAATTGGGCGACCCGGACCCGTTTAATTAAGGGGCTATTCAAAAGCGTTTGACGAATTGTTTGTATTGGATAATTTGGTGGATATTGAACAATTTAATGCGTTGCTCTTTTGTTGGTGATGTTGCCGCTACGAGTAGGTTGGATTTAAAAGTCAATTTGTGGGTTGGTGTATGATGTATCAGTGTTAAGCCTAGGGGTGTAAACGGTAGCGGATTCAGACGGGAGCTTGTTGTGGGTCAGAAAGTTTGTATGATATAATGGTAAGGACCCTACCTTAGAATGTTTCCTCCCTTGAAAACGGTCACAAAACCTATATTGCTATAGCATACTGATACCTTTACCACGCCACTCCCGTCCCGACCTTCCGAATTCGCCGCTGGGTGCTGATATCCATTGGATTTGTAACTTAATTGTTCGGGCTAGGCATTGTATTGCAGATTACTTTTGACTTTGTTGTTTGTAATAGTGTTGACTGTTGACATACAGTTGTAAAAGTTGAATTTTGAAAGTAAGAAGTGTAGAGAGTAGATTTTTCAGCTCGCGATGCAATGCATACGTTTGCGAAGTCACGAAAAACAGGACCTGCTAACCAAAAATTCGGTTTGTAAACAAAATCACAGCTGGGCTGCCAAGATATAAACTACTTAAATCCACTAGACGTATATCTTACTTCATCATCATTACGCCGTATTTATTCGCCGTGTTCAAACCAGATGGAAATTGTCAAAAAAACAGTCAAAAAATGAACAGTAAAACGTTTGAAAAAACACACCAAGTTTGGCCAAAAAGTCTTCGCCCTGCGCCTATCGTCTCAGTGGTGGGTGTTGTTGGTCTGTGTGTCAACCAATGTTGTACACGCTGGGTACTACTCTAACACTAACGTTGTACGCTCAGCAGCGATTTAGAATGATGATTTGTCCTCGTGGGTTGTGATTCTGTTTGTGTCGCTGGATCTCTCTGTTTTTAGTGTTGATCTTCCGTGTCTGCTTCAGAGCTGCACGCTACCCGCGGGCAACGCGGATACGAAAATTTTGACGCACGTATACCCGCGCGATTAAAGAATTTTAAAGCGCAGGTAAAAATTTATAATTGTTTACCCGCCTAAACTTTTCATCAAAAACAAAAAACAGCGGTTTAAAGAACATACGTAGCTAGGATTCCTCCCAAATAAGGCAGGTTGCTAAGAGTATGGTTTTGGTTGAATTTGGCCCATGGACGCGGGAGTACTTTTCACATACACTTCAACACAAAATTTTTGGAGTACAGCTTATCATGTAGCATTTGGATTGGAATTATTCTTCGCAGTTTCTTTCTATAGAGGTTATATTTTTCTTTGGCTTGGAACAGTATGTGGACAAGTTTTCCAAATGAAATCTTAAGACAAATTGCGACGAAACCATAAAGAAATTTGTGATTACGTATACGATTTGAACTACAGTGACACAGACAAGAACGTTTTGATTCACTGATCATGAACACCATCCGCAAACAACCTAGTTTTACCGGTGATAGGTGTGGTCTGCTTGTGTCTGTCTTTGTTGGTCGACTGTTGGCGGCGTGTTTCTTGTTTGTCTGTTGGCCGCTGTGCGTTGCTCTTCTGTGCGCTGGTCTTCTGCTCATTGCTGTCTTTGGTCCTGGTCTGTTTTTGAAGCCCGCAATGTGTAGCTAGATGTAGGCGCCGGGATACTCTGCTTGTTGTCGTAGCAAAAGTTTAGCGTTTTTTGATAAATTTTAGCCTCACATGTGATTACTATAGGATTAACAGTAGCCTCCCTACCTGAATTCCCCCGTCTCCCAATATGTAAGGCTGGCCATGGGCCTGTTTTGTTTTACTCTCAGTCGTCTCGTGTCCTCCCTACCGCTGAGCTCTTTCGTTTCCACAAAGTTCTATCTTGCTATCGTACTGCTAGGGTTGAAAGTTCTAAAAGTGTAAACATTTTAGGTTTGTATATATGTAGTGGAACAGTTAACTATTGGCAAGACAGGCCACTTCTTAGAGAAGTTCAGGGTCGCTTTCGCGCACCATAGGCGGTGTGATTGAGGTTTAAGGTACCGCTTATGTAGCGGGAGCTATTAGAATATACTAGTGGTTCATGTTGGGTAGTAATGTAAGACTAAGACTGGGGCTTCAGGAGGGCATGGTTGACTTTCGGCGTTTATTTGGCTGTTGGGGCTGGGTAGATGTGGTTCGATGGGAAGTGTATCTCAGTCTTCTCGAAATTTTGTTTTTGTGACAATTTTTCAACTCATTTTATTCGAGAGCTAAAAGCTACGTTGAGGTTTTTGGTCCCAGCGTCCGGCACGACATCTTACGGGCCACAGGTATTGGCGTGCATTTCATTCCGGGGGAATATAATCTCAGATGAAAATTTTTTCAAAGCAAGCGAGCAAATTTTTCGACCTCTACAATTTCAGAATGTCTTGTTGTCTTCTCTAAAAATTCCATTGGGGCTATATTACCCTATCCCTTTTTATAGGTCACTTTTACGAACTTCTATGGGTCGCTATTGCATAGTGACACGTTTGGGCTTTAAAGGTAGCGTGCGTAGTATGTCTAGTGTCATATTGTATGGATAAGAGACAAATTAGGTCAAATTCAAAAAACGTCTAAACCAAAATCCGAATGGATCGAAAGTTTAAAAACTTCTAATGTATGTGTGAGCAGCTGTGATAAGTTGGTTTGCGTCGGTACTGCTTTTGTGTCAGGTCCACGGCCAAGAATTGTTAGTCGAGGGGGTTGGGAGATCTATAGAGAGGGTGAGGCAAAAATTTTCGAACTGTGTTTTGTAATGCTGTCGATAGAATTAACGGTCGGGTGGCAAAGATGTGTTGGAGCTAGGAAGCGGTGCCAAATGTCCATGGTTGGGGCCCTGTTCAGTCGTTTCGAAGCAGTGGGCCTTTTTAGCTTGGAATCAGTGTTGTTCGACGTTTTTTGGGTTGTCACGACAGGGTTATCATGCTGTGCACTGGTGTAGCCTAGAAAACATAGAGGGCACTATCTGTAATTTTTTACATTTTTGTATTTTCGAACACTATCGATCATAGAACAATGTTTTTGTATGAAAAAATTTTTTATACGGAGACCCTTATATTTTTAAAATATTTGGAAATTTTTCGGGGGAATGCCTCTTATCCCCTTGGCTACGCCGCTGATGCCGGGTAGCGGTGTTGATTTATTTCGGGGTTGATGGCTAAATTGCTTATGGCTGCTGATTGGTGAGCGGTCTTGTTTCGGGCAGTCGGTGGTCAAGTGATGGAAAGAAATGGGTTTGGGCTCGGATCCCGGAAGCAGAGTTGTGTTTTAGGGGGCAGGGTAGAGAGTTGTCTAGGGTCAGGCGTAAATAAAGTAGGGATGGTACCACGGTGCCGCCGGATACCCGGATCCAATAAATATCTGGCATAAACCGATATTCGGTTTCCGGTAAATCAATACCTGGTCGCAACCTAGACGATACTCAAAGTATTAGGTTGGAAGTAGGGATGATAATCTAGGGTTTGTGTGAGAAATGGTAACCCAAGATTGGGGTATAGATAGAGGAAGTAGCCTAGAGCTGTGTAATTTCGAATTACGAATAGATGAAACACTACTTAGTTTTCTACTAGTTCATAATGGTATCTAATGGTTATTCTGAATACAAGTTATATATAAACCTTCTAATGAATATATCTATTTTTATATGTTGTTGAATTATATTGATTTTAAAAGGTCTCGTAAAATTACTACTGTTCTGAGACTTGGATTAAACTAGATGGGTTGAAAAATGTTCACTAATTGAACTAGATGTTGACTATTTTGCCCACTGAGGAATAAAACTAAAAAAGATTCGTTTATATGCGGACTTACGAGGAAAAGTTTTGCTGTCTAATGAGGTTATTAGTTGGCAGAAACTTAGATTTAATACGACGAAACGAGATTTTTGTGGTACATTATAGGTGAAAAAGTGGATTAGAGCGTATGGGAAAGTTTTGAGGGTAAATGGAACAGCAGGTTTGCCGCAGGCTAATTTATATATATATCAGGGTGCAACCGGAATTACAATTTACCGGAACCGGAACCGGAATTTGAAAATTTTACCGGAACCGGAACCGGAACCGGAAAATGAAAAATGCATTTCACCAAAAATTTCATTTTAATCTTATTTTTTGCTCTATTATTTGTGAAATAACCTTAGTCGAACATAGGTTTTATTTTATTTGTTGTATTTTAGATTTTCATCATCGACTGAAGTGAAATCCACCATCAATGGCTTATATTCGGAGTACAAGTGGCTTTCAAAAGAGATTCTTAAAAATTAACAAAGTTAAGAAAACGGCCAAATTATAATACCGGAATTTTTAAATCCGGTAAAAAATTTACCGGAACCGGAACCGGAAGGTGAAAAAATGCCGGAACCGGAACCGGTGACCTGATATATATATATAAATAAATATATATATATATAAATATATATATATCAGGGTGCAACCGGAATTCCGGTTCCGGCATTTTTTCACCTTCCGGTTCCTGTAAATTTTTACCGGATTTAAAAATTCCGGTGTTATAATTTGGCCGTTTTCTTAACTTTGCTAATTTTTAAGAATCTCTTTTGAAAGCCACTTGTACCCCAAATATAAGCCATTGATGGTGGATTTCACTTCAGTCGACGACGAAAATCTAAAATACAACAAGTAAAATAAATACCTATGTTCGACTAAGGTTGTTTCACAAATAATAGAGCAAAAAATACGATTAAAAGGAAATTTTTGGTGAAATGCATTTTTCATTGGGAATATATGAAAATATCGTTACTGATTTTAATTGATGAGGGTATATATCTATCTATATTATTAAAACTGAAACACTGCGCGTACGTAGTTTGGGCACTGTTCCAGCACAAAAATAAACTTTGGTAAACAATAATATGTATGCATAAATATCGATATTATTGTTTTGTAACAGAATTTGCGGTTATAGCTTCACTTGATTTTTTTGTTTTAATTGGGCGTTTGAACTGTCATTGAGCTTGCATGTCTTAGGTTTTAGAGTTTTGTGGCAATGGTAGGCTTCGACTTGTTTATGAAGAATTCTGGAAAACACTCAAAATACCGGCAAATTTGAATGTTGCACATGCGTGCAACTACATATTAATGTTATATACACTTGTAGCAGGGTGCAACCGGAATTACAATTTACCGGAACCGGAACCGGAACCGGAATTTGAAAATTTTACCGGAACCGGAACCGGAAAATGAAAAATGTTTTTTAGCAAATTTTTTTTTTTATTCTTTTTTTTTTTTCTTTTTTTTGTGAAATAACCTTAGTGGAAAATAGGTATTTATTTTATTTGCTGTATTTTAGATTTTCATCATCGACTGAAGTGAAATCCACCATAATGGCTTATATCGGAGTACAAGTGGCTTTCAAAAGAGATTATTAATAAAAATAAAAAAAGGGAAATTATAGAATTTTTTGTAAAATTTGGAAGGGAGGGGAAAAATGGCGGAAGGAACGGAACGGAATTGGTTGTATACACTTGTAGAAATATTGGTTAGTAATGTGTTAAACATTGACATGCAAATATTAAAATTGTGACGAAGGGCTTCAGGGGTATGACTGGACAACTGTGGGTGTCATACTCTACTGGAAACTGGTACGTATCTGTCCATAAATGGTGCAATATATTTTTAGAAAATGAAAAAAGAAAACCAAAATGATCGAGTCGTGTATACCGCTAGAAGCATTGATTTTTTGCAAAATATATATGGTTATCATATTGGTTTTTTCAATTTTAGTTTGGTGGCAAATTGGTTAGTTTTGGACACGCGAATAGTGACACATCTGCCACGGATGCGGCGGGAAAGCAGCAAGCACCGCAGACAGACGGGTTGGTAATTCCGGCGAAGGTGGTCAATGTTGAACAAGTTGGTATGTTTGCAATAGAGTGTCCCGGGGCCCTGTGTTCCAGGCACAGCGGCCGGTGCCAACCCTTAAGTTATCAGGGCCTTACGGTGAGGCCTAATTTTAAACGCAACCGTCACTTGACTTGAAAGAGTCTGGTGTTCGGTCGTGGAAAAACATACTAAGAACATTTACTTTCATTGGTTTCTACGTACGTTACAGTATATGGGTTTGAAAACATTGTTTCAAGTCATCATTTCATTTTTCGACAAAAACGGGTCAGAATACGTTTTTACAGAAAAATATCAACTGTCCTCGGTTTGGATTGTCCAAGAACAGAGAAGAATTGTAGCCCTGGAACAGCTATAATTTTCAATGAACTTCGTATCAGTTTGCTTAAAAATATTGAACTTTGAATCAGAAAGTATTTAAGGGTAGAACGCGGACGGGTGCAAAACGTTCTGTTTTTTCCTTTCAAATATGAGTTGAAAGTAGAGAAAATAAGTATATGTGCTGTACTTGCCATTGCCACATAGTTCAGCGCGAAAATTTTCTGAAAACATGCGGCAGTGCGCGGTACACCTAAAATTTACTTATAAAATTTACTTAAATTTGTAACGCGCGGCGACCAGCGGCAATGCGCGGTACAGTGAAATATACCACAGCGCTAGTTCTAAGTTTAAAATTTTAGTCACTGAAGCGAAATTATTTGAATCGGCAAGCGAATTTCAGCAGATGTTGCAGTCAGGTAATTGCGCAGAGTATTGTACGAAACGTGCAGAACAAGCGACAGACGCGAGCGAAAAACGGATTTGGCAGTTGATCGAGGTAAGCCCGGTTTGGTGGTTTGATTTTTATGGACATGCATTCTCAACTGTGTGTAGCATGTATTATAAGTTGCAGTAATTTTCTTCTATGTGAAGGTTTGGGTTTTGGGATATTGAATGAATATTTAAAGGAATTTGGAGCATTTTGTAGTATTTGTTTACTGTATCAAAACCGAGAGAAACTCAACTTCCGAATTTGCCCCCATTTTGGCCTTCGCCATAGGGCGTCCAATTGGCCAGGGAATTTTTCACAGGTTTTTCTGCCGAATTTCTTAACAGCTTAACAACTTAGTTTTATAGATATAAAATTTTCATAATAGGTTCGCATGAAAAATTATAGCAAGAATATTGAGTTTAAGTAACTTTTTAGCAAAATTCTGTCGTTATTTGCGCATAAAAGCGGACGCTTTTGGTTAGAAATTTAAAGCACAGCTTTGCCTGCTTAAATTATATTTTTATGATCAATTTTAGTGTCATTTCGATGATGATAAATGCAATCGATTTGTCAGCGAATTGGGGTACAATCCCGATGATATTACCAAGCAGGTAAGTACAAAGAAGCAGCTCTAGGAGGGTTAGTGCGTAAATTCGTTTGGGATTTTTGTATAAATATTTTAGATACTTTGTTGAGTTTGTAAAGCAAGAAACCTTCATCCTTTGAAATTTTTATTGTACGCATGTGGATATTTGCATTTTAATTCATATTTAAATTTCTTCGTTTTAGGCTATTGAGGTTTGCGGTATCGACCTTGCTCATATTCTCGATGTATCAAATGATCAGTCGCCCCAAACTACGAGTCATGAAGGGTCACCTCAACATGCGCCGCCCGTATCCGAAGATGCTAATGCTCAATGTGTGGGAAGCTTGGCGAGTGGCGTACAGGACTTGAGCCTGCTACACGGCCGCCGAGATGCGACTCAAAATGGCATAACGGCAAGAGATGATCGATCGAGCAGTGATGGAAAGCGATCCGAGTCATCGATGGCAGATGTGTTGCGCAAGGCGGATTTGGAGTTGCCGAAGAGTAATGGTAGGTTCAGTGGTAAGGAGAGTAGGGGGTGAGGTAGATATTTACTGGGGTTCATATGCGTAGGCAGGATTTCAAAAAAGATATGGTTTCTTGTGTTACCATCTGGAAAATGAATAAAACCCGTTGGGATATAAAGACCAAGGGGTGAACCTGAGGCCCCCTAGCAACGCTCTTGTTTTGTAGAATTCGGAGTTGAGGTATTTTTGGAAATGGGATAGGTCGGGGAACAAAAGATAGCGGGTAGAATAGATTTTCGGTGGTGGCAAAGTACTGGATAAATCAGAACTTTCCAGTGGGGAGAGTTTTTATGAAGGGATTTGGTAAGTAACGTGGATAGCAGACGAAATTCATAGCCCTTCGATGGAATGGAAGTAAAGTTAGATAGTGTTTTGTATATAGAAGGCAAGAAGCGGGCGAGGTAGATGTTTTGGGAAGTGTATTTTCAAAAGAAAAATAATTTGAACGTTTAAAGCAGCTTAGCTTGCGCGACAGAATTTCGAACTTTGTAGATTTATTAATTAAAAATAAGTTGCGAATAGGGTTATGTAAATTTTTGGACGAGGTTGATTTGAGAAAGGTCTAGAAAAAATAGTTTTAGGGGATGTAAATTTAAGGGCGATATAAATTTTAATTACCGGCGTTTGTTTATGTGAAATATATTTAGTTTCGTTGTTTCTAAAGATGTGCCTTTTAGTTTAAAAGGTTTTAGAAAACGTTTCTCCGGTTTCGAGTTTAAAGTGGATCGTTAATTATATTGTTTTCTAGCCAAAGACACATTACTTGCAAAATCACTGCTCGCTGGGCATCATGAGCTTGCACTTGAATTGCTCGCTCAACGAGGCGATTGGACAAATGCCGTGCTGCTGTCTGCGGCGATGGATCCTCAAAGTTTGAAGCGTGTTCAGCGCCGGTTGATACAAGAATCGCAGAATATTTATACGAGGGTAAGTTGAGACTTTATATTACAAGAAGTGTCCGTTCAGCTATTTAGTAGGCCGCGGGATCGGGGCAGTTCCCTCCCCGTCGATTTTTTTGTAAAATTTAAAGAAGTTAAGAGTGTTTTCTTTATCACAAATTTTGAAGTCACACTCCTTTTACACCTCTAATACGTATGCTTACAAAATAGCAAGTTATGCAACAGCCCGCCAAAATTTTTTATTTAGCGAAAAAAGAAGAAGGTAAGTATAGTGGAAAATACAATTTATGTGGGATAAGGGAAAAACAACATTTATTTACATCAGGGTAGTTGAAAAAGTGGTGGTTGCTCGTACCATGGGTAAAGCGGCATAATATCAAGAAATATAATAATGACGTGAGCGAAAAATACTGTATGGACTTTTATCTGTATATTAAAGCAAACAAAAAGTATGCAATTTATGTCTAACGCATAAGTTCTAAACTAAACGTTCGTCTGTTTATAACAACATGAATAATATTTGAAACCCTACTTTTTGAACTTTACTAAATCTATATATTAAAGCTGGAATGCACCACATCCGTATTTTGGGCAGCGGTCCAGTTAACTGAATAATTGCTCTGTATCTTCGATAACGTTACAATAGAGATTCTGTTTGGCGTCATTTTATTGGGAAAAAATTGCTGTGTAATTTGCTTAGTTAGGAGATGAGCAGTGCATATTTCGCCATGTATAACTACGGGGATGCCGACCTGAACGTGGAAAACTGAGGTCAAGGCGTTCTACTGCACTAATGTATTTTAACTTTTCCGTGGTTCTCTTCGAGAAACCTTATTCCAAGCATTTCCTCGGTTCGGTTTAGTAAACCGTTTTCCGAGCTTTGCATTTGTAGTGATTTGGTAAAACTTTTTGAATTTTTCGGAAATGTTTAGTTAAACTTTCAGTTGGGCGGCCGGGAGCTTACGGGAGGCAGTCTCTCATTCTGCTTATACGGGGTTCACGTTATAACCGGGGCAGCTTGGGACACGTTTTGTCCCTATTAGACTATTGGGTCACATTTTGTCTGCTTGTAGACCCCATATCGTATTCAAAAAGTCGTATTTGTGTGCTAATATCACGTGTAGGTCACCTTTTGTCCTTCAATATCATGATATTCGAGGTATAGTCTGCGAATATCATATGATATATTTTCAAATGTCTGCATAGTTGAGGTAACATACCGAAATTGTCCTGTTGAATATCATATGATACTAGAATTTGAAATTTGAATTTTTGAATTATGAAGCTGTGGTTTTAAGCGATTTTGTGTCGGAAACGATTTGCAGGCATGTATTTGGTATTTAAAGCACGTTTGTGCCTCTGCCGCTCCAACTTTTCATGCATTTATTAGTACCCAAAGGTTACACTGTCTCGCTGAATATCATACGATATTCGTTGAAATTTTGGAATATCATATGATATTCGTATAAATGTCCGACAGTATCATGTGACATACCGTCCCTTGTACACATTGATCATTTGAGAGCGGTGCTTTGTAATCTAATGTCATATGACATTCGAGTTTTATCTGTTGACCAGATATAAGTGCCCAAATTTTAACGTTGGCGTCGAATCAACATGGGACAAACCGTGTCCCACCTGCCCCCGGTTATAACGTGAACCCCGCATTAGGGTCGTCTGTAATCATCTCGTTCGGTAGTGGTCAGATTGCAGCAAAATTACTATTATTCCACATAGCTCGACAAACTACGCCGAACGGTATATAAATTTTTTGGACAAAAAAATCGAATTTTCTGAAAATTTAAATTTCGATGTGAAATATTAGGAGGTAGTGAGAATCTTAAATAGGAAAAGCTTTTAAAATTCATCCATTTTCGAGCAATTGCCGGCTGGCGGACACTTAACGGAAAAAAGCTAAACTTTTTAAATTAGGCATGTTACGTTCTAATTTTCATTCAAAATGAGTGTGCTGTAGTGCATAGTTACAAAATTCAAGTGCCCAACGGAGAATACGATGCATCACCGCACCTATGAGATAGTCGATTCGATTAGGAACAACAACACTTTAATATATATATATATATATACCGAAACCCTGTACCTACGTTACGACAGGTGCACATGTGTGCAACTTTGGGTTACTAGTTTTAATTATTATAAATATTTTTACTGTTTTGATTGATTATAGATTATTTGCACAATACTTCATGACAAGTGGGACGTACTCATAGAATGCATTAATTTAAATTATTGGTCAGACGCGTTGGTTGCTGTGTTAACAAATGCGCCAAACGAAAATATTCCAGCACTTGCTGGTAAGCTTGTAATTAATAATTGCGTTATTTTAAATTATTATGTTAATTTGGGTTATTTAGATAATATTAATTTTGAATTAAGTTTACAGCTGTTGACCTAGATAGTTGTTTAGTCATTTTAAAATGAGCCAGATGTGTTTTTATGTTTTATGATGAATATTCTCAGATTAATAATTACGGTAGCAGTTTTCAGTGTTAATCGGGTTGGTGTTTTGTAATTGGCTAGATTTTGCAGCATTATCTTCTATTTTAATAATTATGTTTTTATTTTACATTTAGAACAGCTTGGTAAGCGTTTAGAAGCAGGCGGTAAAGTACAAGAAGCGTTAATATCCTATATCTGTTGTGGGTTGTGCGATACTTTTGTTGGAACACTCGCTGGGCACAGGTCAGCCGTTATGAAAGAGCCCATCAAAATACAGGTATTTGATTTATAGCAATTATTTGAAAAAATATATATCTCGTGAAGTTAAACACGAGTAAAATTATAAATTTAAGGTTTTAGGAATTATGCGACTTTGCGATGGTATTTTTTCATTTTAGTGTTAGCAGTGGACTACTTTTTATCGTTACTAAAATAGAAATTTGAAAAATTGTTGGATTTATTTTTATTAAGGGTCAATCGCTCTGATGAGAGTATGCTTCTAATTACCTGCTGTTTAGAAAAGAACGTACCCAACGCGCGTTGTGTTTTTACTTTACCAACTGTTCTAACAACTGTACTACTTTTGGCCAAGTTTAGCAAAAACATTTTGATCAAAAAGTTGACTTAAATGACAGCGAAAGTAAATACTGGATCGAAACGCTTATAATATATTTATAAATTTGTACTCAAAACTTATTAAGTATTATCTTTGGTAGAATGGTAGTACTGGTTACCTAAGCAATAGCTCTAATTTGATTTTTATACAGTTCAGGCCACTATTTATTAATTTATTTTGTTTTTTAAAGGCAATTGTCGAGAAAGCACTAGTTCTGCGATTCGCGTCGTCGTTTCCAAACGCGACAGGAATGGCGACAGCGCAAGTTGGACCAAAATTAGCACATCTACTATCATCGTACGCAACAACGTTAGCTAATCAAGGAGCACTTACTGTAGCGCTGCAGTATCTGCTGTTTTTGCCGGAACATACTGATTATGTAAGTAACATTGCTCTGCAATGAGAACACTGGATTTTGAGGTAGAGAACTTGCTTGTAGTGAAATTATGAGTGTTATGCAGTGTAAAAGAAATATCGGAGGCGAAATTAATCGATAACTGAAAACATAGCAGATAATATTCGAAGAGTATGTATTGGAAGTTTTTAGTAGTGTGGTTACGAAAGTAATAGAAGAACTATTTAAATAGTAATAGCTTTCAGATTTTATGAATTAAGAAAATCAAGTAATCATTCGTGATTTTGTGGTTATTTTGTGGCTTTTGTTGCTAACTGAACGCCACACAAATTCGTTTAATTCGATGTTTTAGGCATTGATGGAGTTACGTGAACGTGTGTATGTTGCCTGTGGCCCGTATGCACAACATTTACCCCGGCCGAAACCGCCTTACCGCCAGCTCAATGTGCAATGTGAAGCGTCTGTTACGCGCCGTTCGGTCAGTTTTATGATTGTTTTGCTGAGCTAGGTTGATAATCTTATGCAGTGGGACATGTTGAATATTACCACCAAGTAGAAGGGCGCCAACGCCACGATTTAATCGAATCCTAATTCTTTACTAGTTTGTCGAATCCGAACCTTGTATGGATAATTTGTTGCAAAGTGCCGATGGATTGCCATTCTAGCAACTCTGCTTTTTCGCAAAAAACCATTATTTCATACCCGACCTCAGTTTTGAGATTATAACAAGTTATTTAAAATTTTCAGCGTTTAAAAATGAAACCATAATTATATTATTCGGTACATTGTTGGATTCGGCTTTTACCCAACCGAATCCGAACCGTTAGTTTCGCCGAATCTGAATCCGAAAGTTTGGTGCTACCTAGCCACCAAGATTATTATGACGCATCTAGAGCTTGATATCAGTCTGTTCGAACTAAGAGTAATATTGTTCCAGGCAGATTATTGTGATTCAAAAATTATTTTATACCGTCAGCATGCAGGTACCGCAAGACCATTGTTATATAGCTGTACAGTTGCATTTATGTAGGGGTTTATCAAAATGAACTAAGTTTCGATATACATTTTGTGTCCCATTTACTTTTCAAACGGCAAGTCGGACGTAAAGTTAATCATTAATAAGTTTAGAGTTGGAGAACAGTTTTTTGAATAAATATAAATAACTGTTATTTGATGCGAAAATAAAATTGATTTAAAAACGGCGTGACACAGCATACTTTGTACTTTTTTGACTGGCGGTTTAGAAACAAAATTTTTTGTCATTTGATCGTTTTACTATGTTTCATGTGAGAGTGTTGAAACACTTTTGCCTTCTGTTTGCTAAATGTATATTTAAAATGTGTTTATATTTGCAGAGTGTGCTTAGCGCGTACAGCGGTGGCAGATCATCTAGAATTGATAGTACATCAATGCCGAGTTATGGTCATCAGCCAGTAATGGTGCCCCCGACTCCAGGATACCAGCATCAGTCATTCTCTGGTGGTCATAGTGGGTCGCTAAGACCCCCTGGAACGTCAGCGGTTCCGCCATTTTCGCCGATGAGCCCTTCGTATCAGACACAGCCCCCTGTTGGGATGGTAGGTGATTGAGCTGTTTTGGTTTTTTAGATTAGGCGTTTTATTCTCAATTAAATGAAGTACATATCGGCAGATAGTTAAAGATCTTTAGAGAAGCGTTCAACACGGCATGCGGATGCAAAAAATTTACATGTTAGCAAGATGGATTTGACATTAAAAACAAGCAGAGATTTGGAACTTATCATTATTTCGTGCTTAATTTACACGAGCTTTCATTAACTGGTTATACGTGTTGCCCGCAATTCAAATTACGAGCGTGGATTTTGAACAATATATACAAGTGCTTTTTATAATGTATTATGCTCTTCTAGTCTATTTGCAAGTGTATGCATTCTACGGGCAGCAATAGCATTTTTGAAACCTTCAAAAATTTTGTAATTTCTTTCGCTAAATTCGTATTGTCATAGTTTTGCATATTTATTTTCTCATTGAGACGCGACGTCATGCTATTGTTTGAAATTATTGTGATTGAAATTGCTCTATCAATTAATGCTATATTTTATTTGTCAGTTTTTCTATTTTGCACCCTAAGAACTCTTATTATTGTTTTAGCCTGCGGTGCCTTTCGGAGCAACCCAATCTGGTTCAGCTGGCATGACTGCATTTATGCCACGAGCGGAACCACAGCCACCACCACCTCCGCCTCCAACTAGTGTACCAGCATCCACTATTGCATCTACCTTGGGTAAGTAATATTACCTAAATAATCATTGGTCGTGTAATTTTCGCTTTTTTGTTTGCAATGATCCCGCTATTAAATTTTGAATACCATGTGCACGCAATCCCTTTTAATCATAAGCATCTCAGAAGCATCTGAAAGAAACGAATTGTAATAGCGCAAACAAATTTAATAGTAACGTGGTCTGAAAGTTTCTAGCTGGTCGCCAACAACAACCGCAGACGCATTCGCGAGCACTGCGAACTTAATTCTGTCCTTGTCTGTACATGCTTGTAAACGTGAGCACTTTTAATATTAGGCATCGTCAAACAACGACCTCGGTATCCGTCATACTCTCAAGACAGTTTGAGCAGTTTTCCGGGCGGTTCGTATCCAGTTGGAGCTCCTGCAATTCCAGGACAGTCTGTGGCACCTAGTGCAACGGCTAATATTGCTCAATCTGGTAATATTAAGTAAGGATGTAAATTATTTTTGTTAGTTTTTGAGTATAAAGTTAAATTTTCTTAAAAGCGTTGTTTTAAGCTGAATCTAGCTTTCTAGTGATGTCATGGTACGGAGTTATTGCTCGTATGACAGTTTACAAGCCAATTTTTGTAAATTTTGCGAAGAATTCATTGAGATTACTTGTGTAGCTCAGTGGTAAGATCAGCGGTTCAGTAATTCATACGCTGTGGATTCTAACCCCACACTACTACCGTAACGAGATTTTCACGAAGAGCCATCTCTGCCATTACATAAATTTACAATCGAATTTCTGTATTTCAGCATGTTCACACCAACACCAGATCAGATTTCAGCTCAATTAGTTGCACCTGGGATGACGTCAATGGCTCAGCCTATTCAGCCACATCTTCAACATCAACAACAGCTACCGCAACAACGTAACCCACCTGTTGCCACAGTTGCACCGCAACCGTCGTACGAGCGTGAAAAATCAGCTTGGAACGACCCGCCTGCGGCAGTTCTGAGCGTCAAAAAGGTGTGTTTTTAAAGAGGATTTTATTTCGGGAGGATATAACCGAACATCAAGTTTGTGATTTCATTGAGTTACATATTTAATGTATTTCTTTTTCAGTTTTTGAAAGTTTTGTATATTTTGATGTAAAGTTTTGAATATCGATTTTTTCAGAAACCAGAAAAACAATCAGCCGAAGTTGTAAGCCCTATCACTGCGCCATTTGCTGGTGCAGAAGTACCTGAGCAGCCAGCTGGTCCTCCGATAGGCATGGCTCACATGCCCGGAATGCAAGCGCAGCAAACAAACCAGGTACGTAGCAAAATTCACAAAATTGTGAAGTAAATTTGGTAAAGGTTGTTGAAGCAAAATAACAATTTTGTGAAAAAGATGAAGTGGTTGAAGTCTCACGCTAGCCTACACGGGTTTCCTCTGACAGGGGGCTTTACGTTAAGCATAGGTAACTAGTGAATAGACTGTTGAGCCTTATTACAACTTCCGCTCTAAGCTTAAGCTTTTTAACTTATTCTTAGGCTTCGCCTTATGCTTTGGAATGTGCTTATACTGCTGATATGCCTCTCAAAGTAATATTAGCCACTACTTCCAAACGGGTGTTTATGCTCGATAGAACAAATTTTTTATTTAAATAAACCTTTATATGCTGATTTTAGGCTTACCAACGCCAGCAGGAGACACGAACGCCAGTTGCATCTCAGCTCAATCTGGGACCTATTCCACCAGAACACGTACCCATTCAACACACCCTTGACCGCTTAGTAGAAATTTGTTGCCGGCAAACAGCAAATCAGGTACATCCTGACATGGTTTTGTGTCTCCTCAATAACTTTGACAAATAATATATTTCTGTGAATAATTGCTAAAAAGATACAAATAAGTTTGAAAACAAAGACTAATGGACGTAGTCTTCCCTAACACAGCATCCCGACTACGCCCATGACTGTAACCGAGGAGCAGCGAGCACAAGCTGAATTTTTGAAACTGATGGCGGAAATATGATGACCGGTATTTTAGATTTCACAGTTACACGCATACCTTTTGGTTACAAAAACACTTTTTTCTGATGCCTGTTCTTCGTTAACCTTTTCTGAAATTTGGAAAGACGCAGTGTTAAACGGATGACGTTATTATAGGCTTATTTGTAATATCAGTTTTGTAGTTTTTGTTTTGTTCAGCGATTTGTGTATTTGGTTTTACAGCAGACGAAACGGAAACTGGACGAATTGTCAAAAAAGATTGAAAACAATTTGTATATGATGCTTAGAAAGCAACAGGTAATACTGGGGAATCACTTAACTTCTTGTAATGCTTGCGAGTGTCTATCGCTGGTTGGTGATATGTCGTATAATTTTTAAACTATTTGCATAGGTACTTTTGGAACAAGTGTGAGGGTTCACAGACGTTTGGAGCAGCACATTTAAAGTGTTTTACCTGATTTTGGGGAGCACGGATTTGTCAACGTAACATAATCCATGTTTGAAATGAGTTTACCGTTGGTTATTTTCTGTTTTGGTCATTAAAAATTTAAATTGACTTCGATTCAGCGTGAGTCAATGGGGCTGCTAGGCACTAAAAGATATTATGTTTGCGAAATTTAGCTGCCAGGTTTAGTTTGATTGTACAACATTGTTCAAGTTATAATTTATTCGAAAATGATTAAGTTTATGCGAAACAAAACTAATAAAAACGAATCGAGGGACCCGAGTGATTCAATAGACCTGAGCGATTTGAAAAATATAGTTTGTTTTCTGTTTTTCAGTTATCGCCAGACGCAACACAAAATATGCATCAACTGATTGGATACATTCAAAACAGTGATTTTCAAACCGCGCTACAAATGCACGCTTACATGATTCAAGGGCCGGATTTTTCTTCGCTTGCAAGTTTTATGCCGTCACTAAAACAATTATTGCAAACTTCTGACCAGTTGAGAGTTCGCTATAGTTGAAAGACGCATTTCGTAGGTTTTAAATAGAGTAGCAAATTTGAAATCAACGCCGGTATTCTCAAATAACATTAGCGCCTATTACCAGTTAGTGATAAGGTAATGTAACGGGTTTAATAATTTAGCCAAATTGTCGGATTTTGTGTAGCTGCACAATTGTATTGAATAACAGATTTGGTAAGTGTCACAGTTCACTTGTTTGAGGACCGGTTCTATCGATAGGCGTTATTCATATTTGTGAGCACCGGCATCGGGGATATGCCATTTACTTGTTGGTGATTAATGTTCGTCTTGTAGTTTGCGAGACGGTAAATAACCTACGACTTTGTACGCGGTGGGTACATAAGAGGTCTTTCCTAAAGCTAAAATGAACAGTAGAAGTGTTTTAATTTTTGTGGCAGCGAGTTCGTTGATATTTCTTTATGCATTTCTCTCCAATGGATTTCGAGTGTTTTGACAGCTGATTCGCTTACATTGGGTATACTACAGTAGTTCGTTTGTTGGTTAGGCTGTTCTCTTCACCAATGAGCGAATACTTCAGTTCTTATTGGTTTTGCTCGCCTGTCTGCAGTGTGGTAGAATTCGGTTACGGTTTTTCAGATATAAATTTGCATGGTTCGTTCTGTAACGTGTTGGGAAAGTAAAATAGTATTGTTGTTTTGGCAATTTAAGAACGGAAACCGTGAACTGGGTTTTAAGGTTACGTCTTATACATACTAGGCTTAGGCTCAGCATTCGGCTTAATAGTAGAGGCTTAGGCAGAGACTTAGGTCACTCATTTTCTAAGGCCACGCCTTTGTTAGGAAAAGTACAAGAATTATGAGGTACGATGTGCAATTTGTTTGGTGTTACTGCTTGTCTACGTTTTCTTGTTCTGTTATAGTACGTATTTATTCCGTTTTCGTTAAAGTTTAATTCGGTTGGGTTGATGCGAATATTGTTTAACGTGTGCAAAATATTAAAACTGAATAACGTTTCATTTTGCTGTGTTTAATATGTTAAGCCCTGAACAAAATCTGCAGCCATCTTGCTCTATTTACTATGACTTATGTTTAAACGTAGGTTCGATTTTATGAAGACTTAGGCTTAAATTTAGGCTAAGGCTGAAGCGTATTTTTATAACTGCCGATGTTGTTCGGGAACTTTTATTTGTATGGTTGCGCATTTTCCTATTTCGAGTTGTTTATGATTGCTCATGAGTGTATATGTGTGGTTGCGCATTTTCCTATTTCGAGTTGTTTATGATTGCTCATGAGTGTATATGTGACGATTGGAAAGTTGCATGTATTAATATTGATTTTGATATATTTATGTTTTCCAAAGGTTCGGGATTTGTGTTTAGGATTCTGTGAAAAGCATGCTTGCTCGCTAATTAGCATGTTTGGTATGCGAATGGTCAGAATTAGTTTCTGTGTATTGCGTTTTATTAAATTAAAGGCAACATCAGTATCTTAACACCTTGTGCAACGCCGGTTTTGGACAGAAAAAATGTTAAAAACAACGTTGAGTCATAGGTGTGATTGAGCGTCGATCATGAAATTGAGTTCAGCGATATGACTTGGTGAGGATGTTCGATTATTTACAGTAGGATAAGGATAGTTGTATTGAAATTTGTGGCTGCATAATTTGAAAGCATATGGTCTATTAAATATTCGCAAACTGGTCGTGCAAACGGATTTCGGTGCCGGGATATCGTTGGAGATAATTGCTAGAGTCAGCTTTCAACCGGAGTACCGGTTCCGGTAGGGAAATCCGGTATTTTTCACAATTCGGTTCTGGTATTAAAACCGGCATTTTTGCCCAATTTTTCGGCAAAAACTGGCATATCTTTGCTTATTTTTTAATTTCCAAGTGTCCATTGCCAACGTTTGAATTAGTGTTGTACTTCATACTTAAAATATCTGATCGAACGTTTACGAACAAAGAAATAAGGAAAAAAGCTTGGAATTGTATATCAGTGACGATTGATTTCTCGCCTGCTAAGGGTACTCAAAAATAAATAAAAAAATTTTACATTAGTGTCTCTAGTGATAGTTTATTTATTGCATACAAGCGAATTGTTACAGTAACAAGTATTTTTTGCTTTCCAGTTCCGCTTTTTTGTTATTCCGGTTGCACCCTGACTAGAGCCTTTCGTTGCCTTTGTTGCTCTGTTATGTTATTTGGATTTATAAGTTATTTATTATATTAATAAAACTGTGTGGCTGTTTATTAATCAACGGGCATCGATTTCGACTGAAATAGCAACTAAGTGGTGAGCAAAGTAATGTATTTAACTTTAACCGTTTACCACATGAATATTTTCTTTCATCTGCGACCTACATGACGATAATAATCCGAAATCTTAAAGAATTGGGATGCACCGCTGCTTTTCTTTGAAGTTTTAGAAAGCCCGTATTTGTAAGCTTAAGCCTCAATGTATTAAGGATTTAGTCTACTAACTAAGCCTAAGTCTACGCAAAAAACAGTCTAAAGCTTATAGATAGTAAATTGAAAATTTTTCGCTTAACCCTTTCTCACATGAATATTTTCTATTTCCCCTGAGACCTACTTTTATGCTAGGATTCGAACTCCAGTGCCTGGAGTGGGAGGCGTATACCATCACCACTCAGCTATAGGAGCTTGACGCTCGAGCCCGAGGGGGCTCTCACGTCCGGTGGTGATTTAATACTATGTATACGTGTTGCAATTGTTAAACACTGTGCGATGACTCAATGTGAGAAAGGGTTAAACTTACTCTATTACAGTCCCGCGAAAAAATGGTCCTCCTTCAAAGTAACATAGACAGAAACTTTTACATGTTTTTATCGCTTCCGTTATTTTGATCAGTACTGCTATAATGCTTTCAGAACTTCCGTATTTACGGCTATAATAAAAATGGCATGTGCTCGGTTTATTAGTTCGATTGATGAAATATGTATCGCTTGTGGTGAGCATATTTTCTTCTATGGTAAGAGGTAAGTAATTATTTAATCTAACTTGATAAAAGGGGTGAAATTGCGCAAAAAATTTCGCCATTTTTGTGTATTTTGCGAAACCTCTGTTTTATATCATCCGCTCAAGTCATATTTCTAGACAAACGATTAACCATTTTTATCGCACTATGTTTATATATATTGATATATACATATTACATTTCTAGAAATGAAAAATTAATTCAAACATTGCCAGCTTCCGATCACCGACCTGGCGTTTCGACTAGTAAAAAATCGAACGGCAACATTGATCAGGATTATATTAAAGAAGATGCCACAACGTGAGAGTCTAGAAACTAAGTTTCTTAAACTTAACATTTTTGAAAATTTTGTGAAATGCAAAGCTAATTTCGTGGTAACATATTGGTATGCCCGTTTGAAACTGAAGCAACTGCTGTGTTACTCTGTAAGAAATAAGATTATTGCCAATAATTGAACCGTTTTTGTTAACCCTTTTACCCGCGAATATTTTCTATTTAATTCAATATCTAATTTCAAGCTAGGACTATTTGAGTTCAAGAATTTTAGTGTGGGTTTTTGAACGCATATAGAAACCATACTTAGTGGGAGTAAGAGCTTTTATAAAATTAATCCTCGTTGTTTTTATGAATGGAACTCATGTTTTATCGAAGCTTAGTCATAAACGTTTAATATTGTTTTCAGGTGTACAACTGCGGCAGCTTCGTCGTCCAAAGTACAAGTACTGTGTGGCAATGTATTCTCATCTAGCGGCACTGCAAGTCATTCACAAAGCAAACATGCAAGTTATTTTGCAATTTGCAATAACCAAAAACAGCTGATTGTGTTCAAAACTGATCATAACCAAGATGAAGGTTCCGGAAACACTGTTTGGACACAAATTTGGTCAAGGTAACTCTGGCATTAAGTGCCTAGCTGAGGATGGGTTTCGAGGTGGTCAAATTTCACTCTTGGGACCTTTATCTATATGAGTCAAATTAACATGTGGTGTCTTATTTGGACAAGTTTTACTAAAATTTGTTTTTTGACCATGGTTATTTTGCCTTCAGGCGTGTATTTGGCATTTAAAGCACATTTGTGTCTCTGCCGTCCAACTTTCCATTCATTTATTAGTAATAGGCGTCTTTTTTCAGAATTTAAAATTCAAGTAAAGATCAAGTAGTATCAAGTACGCCAATTTCATTCGTTCTACTTTTGAATCAGTATTGTCGCGTTTTGAAATAACGCACGTGTCGTTAATAATAATAATTAACAGAGCGTTTTATTTTGTTTTTAAGTTCTCTAACCAAACAAGCAACTGCATTGTATTTTGCAACGAATCCTCAGTCCCAATATGGATTTGATATCTTTGTATCGGATAGACATGGCCGGGTGTCAAAGCATACAGTTGGTGGTAAAGATGAGGTCAAGGATAACAGAGATGAAAACGATGATGACGATGCTGAAGATAATGTTATTTTGGGGCATGTTTCGATTTTGCTTGATGTGGTAATTAAACACCTATCATAATATTTGAATCTACGACATCTCGTCGCCCTGTAACTTGTCACCTGACAACTGGTGAAGTCTAAGCGTAAGACTAAGCATCATTCCATGCCTAAGCCTAAACCTAATAGTGGGCGACAAATTTTCAAGTCAACGAGATGTTCGGCATACAAAACGTCAGTTGATGAGTTGTTCAGGCGACGAAATGTCGTGATGCCATTTATTTTGGGTTGTTGTCATTATATCCTTAAACTTTCTGTAGATAGTGGCCATACGTGGGACTGTAAGCGGCGGAACGATGAAGGTATCCGTTTCAGAATTTGTTTTGTCGTAGACGTATAAAACGCGTTCTGTTGTGTTTCCAGGTATTATCACCGTGTCAACGGTTTATTATTACTTGTGATCGAGATGAGAAAATTCGAGTGTCTCACTATCCGAACGCGTATGATATACATTCGTTTTTGTTAGGACATACAGAGTAAGTCGCCAACTACTCGTCGACGGTTTGAGATCTCTGATCTGAAGACAATGAAGGATTATTCAAATTAAGTGTTGTTTTGAGCGGTTCTAAAACGAATATCTCGTTGCCTAAAGTGTGACTCTGGTCAGCGGCGGATCCAGAAATTTCCGCACGGCGGGACCGCTGATAACAATTATGAAACACAATTTTTCCTGTGCATGCTGTATATGTGGCAATTTTTTAAGACGAAAATTGTAATGTAAGGACTTTACCATTTTATTACAAGAATGTTCTATGGACAGATACGCCCCCGCCTACATCACCACCTTTGGAGCAATTAGTGATTCCGGTTTGTAAACATTTGGTTACATTTAACTAATGATCTAAAGGATATGTAGTGATATTTAATGTGTAGTAGGAATTTTTAGTTGCAACAATTCTAGCATGAAATCTAGTTAAAAATTGGAGCCGTTTTGTAAATAATTGTGTGTAGCACCTATCACCAATAAGAAATAGGTTTTCAAACAAGCGAACTAAACCAGCTCTGAAACTCTGTGTAGATGTGACACAAATGAAGTGCAAGAAACGAACAAAATTTCGAACGAGCAATTCACTGTTCAATAGCTTCAAGAACTATTACAAACTGATAATATTTGCTATATATATTTGAAAATACGGACATAGTATTCAGTATTTTTGTTTTATTTCAGATATGTTTCCAGCATCGCGTTTGTAAGCTTCAACATAACAGCACCAAACATCTATTATTTAGCATCAATATCAGGGGTAAGTGTTTTAAAGATAGAAGTTGTTGTGTTGTGGTTTTTGAAAATAGCTTTGATGGCTTGCAAAAATAATTATTAATTATGCGATAGAGGGTTTGTGGCTAAAATGTTGCTTGCGATTATCAAGATTGCATGATTTCAACAGTGTGCAACTCTTGAGGTCCCGTATGGTACGAAATTTACCACCGGGCGTTGCATTTTTGGCCAACCCCAGTTATTTAGAGGGGAGGTCGCTGTCACATGCAATAACCCTAAATTAAACTATAACCGTAGCAATTTTGATGCCTGATGCATAAAGCGCCATGGTTCCACAGGTTTTGCCCCTTTTAAATAAGGAGGGTAGGCTGAAAACGCAACGTGTGCCGGCTACATTCTTTCCTACACAAAATGCACCCAGTTACATACTGTGCTATTATTAATTGAGAGATATGAATTTTAGGATAACACGATATGCATTTGGGATTCAGATCTGTTAGGGAAATGCTTGCTGAAGCAGCCCTTGCAAGAATTATGCTCTGATGTCAAGGAGCAGGGGAAAACAGACGATTTCAGCGATGAACCGAAGAAAATTGTCCATATCGCTGATGGTTTAGTTGGCATTAGTTTTTCAAGGTTTATTTCTACTGTGTGCTTTTTGTTTAAATCTATATTATTAAAGCTGGAGCGCCCCACAGACGTATTTTTGACAGCGTTCCAGCTGTTGTAATGACTGTTTCATGTATAAACAAGAGACAACATATATGCAAATTAGAACACATTCTAAGTCAATGTACACCTGTAGCAAAGAATTAAAGAATGAACTAAAATGTAAACAAAAGGTACAGCACAGTTTTCTGGAAAAAATGTTTTGGTTGTAATGTTTTAGGGTTGCAAATTTGCAACTACAGACTATTCAATGTTGTGTACGTATTTTAACGTTGACATACATCGATATTAAGTTAGTATATGGCCCGACTAGTTTGAACCTGCGCATGAAACGTACATACAGTAGTGATACGAACTAAGAGGAGAAGTGATAATAGTCCGGCGTTCTCAATTCGAATCTGAATAAAATAGGAGTTCGTTTCTCTGATACGAATACGTAAATGAATGAGGTTCGCAACTTCCCAATTAGTTCGTAAACGTCGATTGTATAAATGCTTTCTGTACCAAATTCACCTGACTATAGAATTTTTTGATTATTCAAATATAATGTTACCTATATTCGTTATATTCATAGAAGCATCCTGAAATCTTGATACAATATTTCTAAAATATTTGACATATACCATGGAAAATGGCTGGCATAAGTTAACAAATGTTCTCCAGATAATTGGAGCTGAATTGTAAAACAAAGAGTAGTGTCTAACTGAATAGCGATGGCGGTTCCCACCAGAGAGGTGAAATAATTATCAGTTTCTGCCTCTGATTCGGGTAACTGCAGTACATCTGGTTCAACTATTTCCTATCTTTTTTCAGATCATCACGATTATTGTTCGTAGAGCTAGAAATCGATTGTAAACCAGACTTCACACAGAAATCGGGTGTAGTCCCATCTGTTCAGGTGTCGAAATATGTTCTGGCTACAGTTCCGAAAGCTTCATTGATTTGGGATATGGACGCTGTTCACCATGTAACCAATAACCCTGAAGGCAGCAAAAGTTGTTGTTTTGTTGCCGTTACTGATATTGGTGTTGTGTTTGGAAAAGTTTTCGTTCAAAATCAACAGTTGAAGGTTAATATGTGAATAACTTTCGTTAAAGTTATTAACTATTGGTAGGTGATCGTGTTCAAAAATTGTGCTAATGTATAGAATAGGGACGTAAAGAGCAGTATAAACATATTCCTAAGCCAAAGCGTAAGCGTATGAATGAGTTTATCCCAAAATCTAAGCCTAAGCATAAGAATAAGCCCAAGCAAAAAATTAGTCTAAAGTTTAAGCTTACTTTGTTGCAGTCCCGCAGAAAAACGTTTCACACCTGATCTTTACATTGCCAAAAATTGCAACACACAATACCTGAATTGTGCAAGGTAAAAACGTAGTTACGATTGCGTTTAGTTTGGGCGTAAAGTTTAGCGAAGCGATGTCATCGTATCGCAAAATCTTATATTTTTGTGCGAAATGGAATATACCGCGACTGTGCGATCATTATTAATTTATGTGTGCATTTTGCCGTATTGCAAACTGATAATTTAATTTTTTTGCCTTAGGTGTGTTTTGGCGATGATTCACAATTAGAGAAGATTATGAGTGCTTTCGAATGTAACGAACAATTTCAATGTGGTATGTTTATTTTTAGTTTGGTATACGACTTGGTGAATTGTGGGACTTTGCCCAGACCTGAATCCAGCCAAAAAATTTTTTAGACCTCATACTAAATTTGGGCCCTGTAGCTCAGCCAATGGTGTGTATTTGAGGTCACTATATAGTATAAAGTATTTTGGAACCATTAGTGGTTACACGCAAGGCAACTGAGGAAAGATCGGTCGGCAACTTCAAACCTTTTTAAATTAAGCAGCTGGAAATCCAGGTTGCGGCGCAGGTTTATTTTTTATTTTTAGCTTTAAAATCAGCAGACGATGAACTGCCTACTTTAAAGCGTTCGACTGGATACAACAACGTTGAAGAATATATGAAACGCAAGCAACAACGCATTGACGCTGAATGCAAGAAAAAGATACTGAAAGTTTCATAAAATGACAGTTTGAGGTCGCAGTGGTGGATCCACAAATTTTCTCTCAGGGTGTGCACGAACGAGAAGCCAAACACAGTTTCTTTTAGCCCTAAAAATCTTAGTACGAAAATTTGGTTTTGTTCGCGGTTGGAAAGGGCCGTTGCTTGAGTGGTCCCTTGGAACCGCCAGTATGATATGAAATTTGTGGTTTTTATAAAGTTTCAAGATTGTGGGCTGAATCAAATAGTTGCATAATACGAGAGGCAAAGTCCTTGCGTTTTATTAAATTTTATTTTCAAATTTTAGATATTTAGCTATATAATTCAGTTGGGTCCGGATCCGTAACCATGGGGACACGGCTTGCTTTTGTGTCATCGAAGTCTTGTATGTCCCTCCTGACAATTTTTTAACCCCTTCCCTCACCAAGGTGAACTGGCTACAGGCCTGTTCTGGTCATGTGAACTTTTACATTAAGATTTTGAAAAAATGTACGGTGCTGGCAACAAAAGACTAAGGAATGGGGCCCTAAAAATGAATTATGGTTAAGAACCCCAAAACAATTGGTCTGAGAGTCTTTGCGGTCAAGAAATTATTTCTGAAATTTTACATATTTTGAGGGTTTCGTTGCGTTATACGATACTCTATATGAAAATTGATTAGACAAACGTTATTGTAGAAAATTCTAAATTCCTTGACTGAATTGAGAAACGCAAAAGCGTACACTTCTCGCTGTACTAAATTTATTATTAACTAATGCCCAAAAAAAATTTTAATAGCCTCGTTTGTTTATTTTATTTGCAAACTCTAAAATTCACTTTAGGTTACAACTTGACAACAACTCGTCTCGGACTAGGCTTAAGAATATGCTTATACTACTGTTACGGCCCTGTAATATGCATTGGTCCAAATTTTAATCAAGACGTAATAGAAAAATGTAAAGTGTAGTAGTGGTGGTATGCAGGTTGTAGGCATATTTATTGAAACTGCAAAATGTTGTGTCTAACAACTCAAGTATGAATAATCTACCAGACGTGACTTTTTTTTCGTCCTCTTGTTTCATTGGCTGGAATTATGGACCTTGATTTATGCATGCAGTGCTTTTTTATATTGGAAAATTTTTGGAAAAGCGAAATGTTTTTGAGTACTCAGTTGTTCAAATTGGTTTGAATCTTTGTTCTAATGAGATTTTCAGAATTTGAATTTTATTCAACTTCTCGTGGGATTTTTCAAACCATGCCTCCTCCAGAAATGGCCCATTGTAGCTGAGTGACGTAACAGTGATATAAGCATATTTTCGTTGCTCGACAACTTGTCACCCAACAGTGTCCTAAAAGCTATGAATAAATCTAATCATAATCCTAAATATAGGCTTAAACCTAAGCGTACAGTTATGGTCGACGAAGTTTCGAGTGAATAAAATTTCGGATAAGAAGTTGTCGGGCGACGAATTGTCGCAGATACCGATTTAAGCTATATTTCCTATTGGAATACTCGGATATGTTGTTTGAGCCCACCATATATTTACCGTTGAAATGAATATTGATACACTGCTGTAACAGCAAATGAAAACTTAGTAATTAAAGATTATTAAAGTTATGAACCAGATCCGTTTCCTCCCCCTGTATAATGTAATGTTTGTACTTTATGTTTAAATTTTAGCACAATTGATTTTTTCATTTAACGTACGAACATTTTTATTTGCCCCGACGGTAACAGTTTGCTTAGAGTTAGTGATGAGCGTCGAAAGAAAGTTTTCTTCCTTACCAAAGTATGATAAGTACTGGAAAACAGTGCAACTATTTTCTAGGCTTGTCTGTGACTAATATATTTAGGGTCACGTTTAATAATGCGGGCATGTTTATATCTACTTTTATTCACCGCGTTCATTCTAGCTTCATTAAATTCTGGTAAGTTTAAACGTGTCCCCACTGACGAATCGAAGGGAGGCCACCCCGGCCTACATAGTAAATAAATTGTTTTGTATTCCGGAAATATTGTCTGAAATTTAAGACAGTTATATATGTCATAATACACACTCCAGACATATATGTCTGGAAGTAAAGACTTTATAAGATTTTTCAAAAGTATGGATTTGCAATTTTTCACACTTAAATGTCATAAACTTGAGACCTTGTTTAATAAACGATTAAGGTCAAATATTTCTGGAATATAAGACAAAATTCAAAATTGGGGAATAAAGCTCAACCAAATACTCAAACTTTACAACCTAAGATACGTCCAAGACGTGAACTTAGGTTGGAGCAAGCCTGTTTCCAACCCGAAATATCTTTGTAATTCGATTATTTATATACTTAAAGAAATTTGTGTCTATACTGTAGTGACTCGAATATGAGGGGGGTCCCCATTTTGAGTCCCAATCAATAGGAGTCCGCCGTTTCCCTAATAAGAGTCTGTAAGCGGACAGAGTCCCTAAACCCTAATCAGAGTCCATAAATGTCAATTATCCTTAATTGTTGTGCATAAATGACTCCAGGACCAAATAAAGCTGACTTCGAAACTTTAAAGCATACTTAAGTTGTGAAATTACATTAAGTATAGCCTTGCATTGTCGCTCAAGCTATTGAAACAAGAAAAATAAACGATTAATTCAACGTATAGTTGCAATACCTAAGATATCTCTCTGGAGAGGCCAAATAAATATCAGTCCCTCCCTTTTATTCGGGTCGCTACGGTAAATTGGCAGTAGCAATTTCTTGAATATATAAAGACATTTATGTTTTAACCATTTAAGAAACGAATTTCTAAACTGCTTAAGGCTATTAATATCTAAAATACAAGATATTTTGTGTCTTGAAATTTTAAGACTATTTTGCGTGTAGACTCGGATAAGAATGAAATCCAAGATTTTTTTATCAAGGCTTAGCATTAAAATTGCGCTTGGCTTCTCGCTCGCTTCGCTCTCGATTTTTTCGCCAAATGTCGGGCGGTTTGTCTATTAGAGTTGGATCCGCCACCTCTATGCCACGAAGTCCTACTCATTTTACTTATTTACATTACTTCCGCAAAGATTTACTCAATATTTAGAGCACTTTATTAAAATAGTGAAATATAACTAAAGTATTTTAAGCTCACGGGAAACGGATATCCCGTTAACCCGTGCAGCGGACCGCGATACGCATTTTCAGCTGTGTGTTGCATTGCAACTACCACTAAACTATTAAAATATATAGATTTTCCAACAAGCAACGGGCAACAACTGTGAAGTTCAAAATTTGCAACCCTCTGTGTAAACCTAAGATTTATCTTGAGCCTAAGCGTAATTTGTGGAGGGAAATGTATAAGAGCCCCAAAAGATGTTTATAGATTGATAACAGCATAAACTTGTTTACAGGGAGCGATCTAAAGCCGTATGATCCGGAGCTGAATCAAGAAGTAGGTTTTTTGCGTTTCGCAAACGCAATGCAATCACTGATGGTCCTGGTTTTTAACGCATCTTAAAAGCCACGTAGCCGTAGGAATTTTTTGTATGAAGGGTGTAAAGAAATCTGTAAGGGACTAAAGAACATTAGAGGGCACAAAGAAATCTGTTGAGGTTAGTCAGAAAATTCTTTAAACACGAAATTCAGCCCATGTTACTTTAAGGGGCGTCAAGGCTTCTGGTGGGTCCATAAAAGAGTAGGTTTAGATTCAGATTACATTTTCTGCTTAGGCTTTAGGCTTGTGCTTTAGGCTTTAGGAAGACATTTTTGCAACACTTAGGCTTAGGCTTTAGGCTTTTTAGGAGTACGTTTAATCTACTGTTACGCCCCTTAAAGTAACATTGGCAGAAATTCTATTAATGCTGTTGAACAAATCTGCCATACAGGAGAGTGAAGATTTTCATAGGGGTTGGCACGCCTTAGGCAATGTAGTTGGCGTAAAAAAGGACGTGGTGGCTGACTTGTCTATATATAGTAGTTGTGGCGTTACATTTTAGCAGCTGAAACTTGGGCCTGTGAACTATAGCACAAGGTGGCGTCGTACCAAATATTCAGGCTGTGTTACTACCAAAGCAGGCGTAAACCGCTTTTCCGCGGGACTGCCATAGTGTATACCCTTAAAGTTTTGACTGATTTTTACTTGGCTTAGGCTTAGGAATACGCTTTTACTACTGTTATGGCCCTGTCGCCCTGTTTTATATATTGGCCAATCTTTGCAACCACTATTAGCCCCTTCTCACATTGAGTTGCCTATAGGCAACTCAGCGCAGTGGATACGTTAAATAATATATATCACACCGTGTTTAACAATTGAAACACGTATACATAGTACTAAATCACCACAAGACGTGAGAGCCTCATCGGACTCGAGCGTCAAGCTCCTATAGCTGAGTGGTGATGGTATACGCCTCCCACTCCAGTCACTGGAGTTCGAATCCTAAGCCGCTTACCAAAACTCTGTTTTTAGCATTACGTATAAAAATGTCGGCCAATTCTACTATAAGGGGCGTAACTGAAGATTAAGCGTATTCCTAAGCCTTGTAATACGTACTTCAATATCTATTTTCCCTTTTATTATTTTGATCACTATCTGTTTCAGTATATATACTATTCGTTTACACCCTGCTGGGTACATAAGTACATGCCTTAACATTGCGGGAATAAAAAATTCAGCTCTTTTACACATTCTTTTACATTTACGCTTACGATTTGGCTTAGGCTTGGGAAAATGGTTGATTGCGCCTATGGGTAATTTCTAGATTTCTGGAAAGTGTACAAGAGCCTAACATTGAAATATCGTTCAATAATATTTTTTCCACGACCACTGAATATAGCGTTTCGTATCAGGAATATCGTAATATTCGTTCAAATATTCTCGCGAAATTTTACCTCGCTTTGCCAACTCTTCACCGCGTGCGCGCTCGCGAAGTTCATAGTAATCAGCAACTGATCTTAATCCACCAGCAACATTTTTCTCTCGGTATTGTTCGTACGTTCCAAGATGTTTCGCCAACGCTGGATACGCTGAACTCAAATTTGCCGGGGGTGCAATTTCTGCCGGCGGTAGGGGTTCTTTGGCCAGGACAATATCCGATGCTCTAGGTAGGGTCGGTTTAGTTGTGATGTCTAGATGTCGATTGATACGATTGTGGTAGTTGTCCGGTGCCAGATCCTTGCTTGGACGCTTTCCAGTTGCTGTCTGCTCGCTACTCCAACTTGGTGCTTTTATTGATTCTTTTCCGATTGGCTTCCGTGTTCCAGATCCAGGATGATAAACGTCGGACGTTGTGATTTGTGGATGTTTTGGTTCGTAGCTAGCGAACAGTTTGGGATATTTCTGTTCCAAGTACCGGGTGGTGCCAGATTTTTGTGGTAAGATCCCTTCGTATTGTAATGAAAAATCATCGATCGTTTTGTAGGCTCTATCGGTTACGGTAGCCGCACTTCGTTCAAGTTCAGCTTGCGATTTTAGGGCGGCTTCTGTTGATTCGTTCACTGCGTTAACAAATAGATCCGGATATTTCGATTCAAGATAGGCGTCCGCTCGACTGGTCACTTTTCGGCTGCCTAGGACTTCGCTTGCGACTGCGTCTCCTCGTTTCTTTTTTTGATCGTTTACTTGTTGTTTCGCTTGCTCCAAGCTGACTTTTTCAACTTCTTTATTGTTTTCTTCTCGATCTGGAGTCCGGCGGGCGTTGGACAGCATTGCGCGAGGTTTGTATTTATCGCCAATTGTTCGATGGATGTGCCGATAAACGATCGCTTCGATTGCGTCGTCGAATGGACACGCTGGGCGCGCTGCGTAACTCATCTTTAGCTGAAACGTAAAACAAATTGCAACTGCAGTACGCCTGTGGCTTAGCAAATAGCATTACTTAAGGCTACATGAACATCAGGGCCTGTATTCTCAAATGTGTACGGCAAATATCAACAGTTAGTAATAGATTTTCAAACTCTCTAGCTATTGCAGTTGTTGAGCGCGAAATTGGTACGGTATAGTAGAACAGATCAAATGCGAAAAATGTGCTGAATTTCAAACCTCAGCATTCTCCGGTTCAAAAGTTACAAGGCCTGTCAGCAACCGGTGATTAGTGTTGTGTACCGGTTGACTGCCAGTAATTGCTCATCACAGAAAATCTAAAAAAGCTGTAAGATCTTTAATATTTTTAATCATAGATTTCGATTCTAAAACGATTAGCTAATATCTGACATTTTGCCTACCATTATCATCTTGGTCAATGTTAAGACTGAAACACTAGTTGAAACTACTTTGGTTGCAATTGTATTTTAGACAACTCATGGTGGAATAAAAGGCTTCAGATGATTTGGGTTCCATTGCGTTTCGGAGAAATATAGTGAAATCTTTCACTGGAGTAAATATAAATATTTCTTGTCAATAATAAAGGGAATAATAATGTAATGGGATTAAATTATCTTAGATTTTCTTACCGATCAAGGAGGATTTTGAATTGTAAACAGTTTATGGTAGATTCAATATAAATGAAGTTAGTTTAGGTTTAAGTTTTGTTTGTTTGTCATAGCTACGAGTTGTGCCTACAGTTTCAGAAAAGGTAAAAAAGTCGTTGCTGCAAAATGTCAGAAATATATATCTGGAACCACCCGTGCTACGCCCTTGTTTATTGTATATATAAGAAACTTATACATAAAGTAGACGTGTTTTTAGCGCTGGTTTGTGTACGCTGCACTCCTGCTTGTTTTGTCCCGGGACAGCTTTAGGGTCCGCAGGTAAACATGTACCAATAAATATTTTGAACATTGAACGTTTCGTCATAATTGCATGAAGGGAGAGTGATCAGCAACATTTTGCATAGGTGTTGTGGTATATAAACTATTTGGAAACTTTGCAGTAAACTGTCTTCTATTAAAACTTATGGAATACTGCTGAACTTGTTCTTATGCGACAGACAGACGAAAGTCGAATATCTTATGATATTGTTACACAAAGCACGGCACACAGGTTATCACAACATACAAATGTTCGAATGACACGTGACACTATCAGACAAATTGATGAATATTGTCAGTCTAGGTAGGAACCGGGACATCAGACCTTTCAACTAAGCAGCTGGAAAAGCGGGCTAGAGCGGGGATCGAACTCTTAGCCTATGGATCCTTAAGCGAGCACACTACCACTACGCCACGTAGCCCGCCTCTCCAACTGCATTTTTTGTCGACTATATGTGTCGACCGTACACCACAATGTGCATTGCATTTATTGCATATGCACAAGGACAAGTATGTGTCACATACTTACAAATATCATATATTCTAAATTAACAGCAGATATGATATGATATTCAGCAAGACGGATTTAGAGCATCATATATTTTACTATGCAGTTTAAGTGTATCATGATATTTCGTTATGTAGTTTAAAACATACAATATGACAATCCGCCAAAATTTGAATAAAATTTGGATTTCGCGCCAAAATGAAAATTTTCCCTCCAAAAATATAATTTTCCCGCCAATTTTTGAACTTTTTCGCCAAAATTTAAATTTCTCGCCATATTACTATTGTTTTTACATTGTCTCGTAATATCGTGATACTAACGGCGCATGTCTGTTAGTATCATATCATATTCCGCCATACACAAACCTAGTTATGTAACTGACTCAGTAGGCATTTTTAAAATGATCATATGATGTTGACAGACGATGTATGAAATATAAGATATTGAAAGACAAACCTAACCGTTACATGATGGTAGCAGAAAACTACTGTTTTTGGATTATATATCATATTGGGTTATATAGATCGCAGACAAAATGTTACCGAATATGTCGAATGTGACAAAACGTGACCCGAGCTACCCCATTTAGAACGTGAACCCCGCATTAGTTAACGTATATTTTACAACGAGGTCGTTTCTTGCTGAATTACTGAGCCTAAAAACGATATATACCATAAAAATGCTTGATAATTTTGAAAATTTGTATATTGGCCGGCAGGCCGCCGGCCGTCCAGTCAAAGATTTTGTTGGCCACCGGCCGGCCGGCCAGTAGAAAAAGTGACAACTGCACAACACTGCTTGTGATAGGTGGTACACACATTTGTGAATACGGGCCATGATTAATAAGTTTTGTTGATTATGGGTTACGTCTGTGTCAAAGTTGAAAAAGAAACACATTTTGACCTTAATGCAAACAGTACACTCACATGTGGAAATTTTCAATATGACAGGGTTAAGGTTAGAAATCTCGTTGTTCATCTGAATTCTTCACTGTTGAAATTGTTAAGCTAATCAACTAACCTGTATATATATCGTAGCAGATTGTTCTGAACCAAAGTTTGATGCTTGTCAAGTTATCGGTTTGTATTTTATTATATAAGATTGTTATCGCTAAAACCAAATGCGCCATTCGACTTTAAAAATTTGCAGGTATCTTAGGAGAAATTGTGTTAAACATTTGCGTTGTTTAATTTGTTTTCTTGTCGTTTACTTACTTCGCTTGCAAATTTTCATCGCCATTCTCTGTATTGGCCCCTGCTTATGTTCCCTTATTTTTGGATAAGCTGATGCAAAACTGATTGACACTTTACAATAAGACCTGATCTCACAGAGAGAGGACTTGCATACCCTAGTTGGTGTCCGGACAGCGTTTATAACCGACGTAACCAAATATCGATAAGTTGAAGACTTGAATGTTCGCATTTATCCCGACGTAGTCTTGGGGGTTATAAAAATCATGTAAACATATCGTGAAGATCTGCGGCAGATGTTTTTCTGCTGGACTGTATAGAGTAAGATTTAAGGTTTAGACTTACTTTTTTGCTAATAGACTTAGGCAATCAAAGTTGCATCCACCTTCCAGAGCATGCATGCTGCAATGACAAACATTTGCCACCTAATACGACCTTTAAGAATGTCTTGTTGCAATTTTAAAACAACTCTATTTTGAATTGCCATTTAGCAATAAACTTTTCTAAAAGTATGATCCGTTTTTGTACCCAAATTCTACAAATAAGCATTCTAAATCCATAGCTGAAAAAATGAGCAAATTCTATTTCAGTCAAAATGATTCTAATCGAGAAAAACCATTGACACATACAGAAAACCATTTTCACCGCAAAATAACTCCGTTTCCTGCCGAAAATATACAGTTTTAAGCAATCTTAAAGCAAACCAAGTTGTATGTAAGACTTGCGATTGCGTTTTATGTGCAAATATTGCAAAACTGCACTCTAGCAACATTTTATTGTTGTTTTTGAACAATGGAAAATTTTCTGCTGCAACAATCGCTGCACATTCTGTGCTCTATCGCTCTTCGTCCCTTTTTTATATCGAGCGAAATAAAGCTTGAAGCTGCTGTTTGTTCGGCTTGTTGCACCATTTGAGAGACCCTCCCTCGGTTCTTGTACACTTTCACTTTCCTCACATATTTTGAGGTTGTGGCTTTAGGCGAAGGTTTGGGAATTTAAGCTTTTAGGCTTAGGTTGAGGCTTAGACTTATGTAAACATTACCACATAGGTTTAGCCAGTTTTTAAACCTAAGCGCGTATGCGGGGGTGGGGAATATACGAGAGACCCTCGTTCTAGAAAAGATGATAAACTCAAGTTTTTAATGCCGATGCGACAAAATGCTTGCCATGGCATCATCTTTGTATTAAGGATTAATTATGATGCGGCATTTCGGTTGTATAATCTTATAGGAATCTAACTAAAATATGTATTGTGAGATTCAAATATTGAGCGAAACAATAGGCAAAAACGGTTTGAAATTTGGTACGTTTTCGAGACTCAACCCGTAACAGTTTACTTTCCCTGCAGATGGACCCGGAAACCGAGCTAATCCAAAGGCCGACGTCGACTGCCAAAGTTACTTGGAGGCAGGAAACACTAGAATAAGCGCATTCCTAGGCCTAAACATAAGTCTAAGCCTAAGTCTCAGCATTACAGTAAGCCAATAGCTAAGCTTAAGCCAGTCTAAAGCTTAAACTTACTCTATTATAATCCAGCTGAAAATGGTTCGCCCCTCAAAGTATCAACATGAGCGACGCGTTTTTGTCTTTGTATTCTTATCATTCTATATATTAGCCCCAGTTTCTGACTAAAATTAAAAAATATATTTCAGGAATTTGATCAAGAAACATTGGTTTCCAGACAAAAACGAACAACAGATCTAAAGGTGCCAATTTAAATATTAATCTTAACAGAAGTTCAAAGAGATGATACCCGAGCTCAGCATATGAGCGTGGGAAAACTGCGTCTATTCGCATAGAAATTTCAAATTTCGAACAGATTATCTGTTCAAAGTATGCGATGCCACTCAATACCATTTCCTTGTGTGCAACTATGTGATCACAATTATGGATGCATTCAGGCCCGCTGTCAGCTCACCTTGCTATGGGAGGCTAAAATTTTCAGGAGGGGTATCCTAAGGTTTTCGATGACTTTACAAGCAGGGTTGAAGGATTTTAGGGGGAAGGCAAAAATCTTGCATTTGGGCTGAGCACTCCTGGCTTCTCTCTGGCTACGAACCCGAAGCTTTTGCTACGATGGTTTAAATTCATAGAGAGTGGTCTTGCTTAAAATATAATTTCGAAACCAGCTTTAATAGGACACAGTCAACACTTTCCTTTACGTATTATCAAATGTATCTGAAATGTGATTTAAAGCTAGGATATGTAGCTTACACTCCAGAAACTATTGCCCTTCATTATAGCTAAAAATATGTTATTTCTTTACTATTTTTAGGGTCCTCCAGGTCCACCTGGGTCTCCGGTAGGCGTCAGTTATTTATATTTGATGTTTCATTACAGATTTTCTATATTAAAACACAGTATTATATAATGTAGCCTACACGTACGCACTACGTAGCTTTATGTGGGCGGAGGTCCGAAATCTGGACCCTCTAAGAATTTAACAAGTAGTGGCCTATCGTATAATTCTCGACGAGCTGCGTTCAACGATACCGAGTTATGACTGCATGACCAACGGCTCAAAAGTTATGGCCCTCGAAATTATAGTGCAAGCACGCACAAATTGGAAGAAAAAATATCATATCATTCACGAGTTCGTAAATTAAAAGATTAACCAGGTTTATGCGTTATACAAATTTGGTTGGCGGTTGTGCGTGTTTTATAGAGTGCAAAGTTGAAATTTAAAGTGCCATAACTTTTGAACAAGGGACCCTGTAGCATTAAACATTGTACCGCTAAACTCAGCTCAGCGAAATCTATAAAATAAACTGTTTTTCATTAAATTCCTAGGGGGTCCATATTCCATACCTTTGCCGCTTATGTGTGGCATATGTAGCAATATGTGAATACACCTAGTAAACTCTTGGTGCCAATCTATGTGAACGTAAAAATCATTTTATAATGACACGCGAGCAACAGTAAAAACTCATGTTCCTACATATTTGCAACTTCGAAACAGGTTTTTACTAGAAAATAGTGCCCCAATATCCGTGCAAATGAGTATGTAAAAAGCTGTACGTTTGAGTCGCATCGCATTCAGATATATTTGGCGTATGCCCGTTCTTTTAACCCTCTCCTATAGCAATATGCCTGTCCATTTGAATATAATAGGCTCGTAATTCCGAAATTATTTAGCAAAAAATTTAAAGTACTCTAATCGTTTGTACCCACGCAATCGTTGATAGTTGTAGTGAAAATTCAAAGGTTCTTTTTTTCAAATTCTTGATGAAAGCGATGGGTCCATATGACTAGACATACAGGGTAACTCGAACTAGCGGCATTAGGATTCCGGACACAGGCACACAGGGGTGACTCGAACTAGCGGCATTAGGATTCCGGAAACAGGCACGCAGGGGTGACTCGAACTAGCTCCGTTAGGATTCGGTGAACAGGCATACAGGGATGACTCGAACTAGCTCCGTTAGGATTCGGTGAACAGGCATAAGGGATGACTCGAACTAGCGGCCTTAGGATTCCATGAACAGGCATACAGGGATGACTCGAACTAGCGGCCGTAGGATTCCGTGAACAGGCATACAGGGATGACTCGAACTAGCGGCCTTAGGATTCTGAGGCAAGTGCTCCACCACTGTGCCACGTAGCCCGCCTCTCCAACTGCTCCTATAGTCGAACACCCATGCTGTTCTAGAAAACAATGAATTAAGTTAATATTTCGGGTTTGTTAATTTTCAGGGTAAAGACGCTGTATGTCAATCGACCTGCGTTAACGAAGTAAACAGTACACTTGTATTTATCATGAGATTTGATGAATTTAAGGATATTTTGCTGCATACTGTAACTATTTTTTGCAATAAAGCTGAGACAGGCTTTTGTTCACTTCCCAGTACACATTTACGCCATGAGCTATGCATCATCAGAATGTCATCTATACGTCTTTGTTGGAATTTTGGCCCTTGTATAGAACAGGGCCGGATTGTTTCCCGGAGGTGGCTATAATAGAGTCAGTTTAAGCTTTAGACTATTTTTTGCTGAGGCTTAGGCTTAGGAATAGGCGGCTCATCCATACGCTTAGGCTTAGGCTTAGGCTTAGGAATATGCTTATACTACTGTTCCGGCCCTGTTCTATACATGGGCCGGAATTTTTGTTGTCGTAAAACAGGCTACTGACGGTAGGTAGCATGGCAGAACGGTATTTTAACGCTGTGACTCAATAGATGCCATCCGATTGGGAACACTGAAAGTACTGTTTTAATTGACAATAACTCGTTCTGAACACGAAGGGCTTCATAGGAACCCTATGAACCCATTTGAATTCGCTCATGGTTGCGGTGTTGCAAACAATTCTGCAAAATTCACAAACCAAAATTGTTTTAATAGACGCATAAAAGCAAGCGCATCCTGACGACGGAGGGCATTGGGGGGGGGGGGAAATTCGGCTGCTGCTCTTCAAATACACTCACTTTTAAAAGTAAACAATCTTGAATTGCAATTGTACGGACCCCCAAATATAATTTTTTGCGGACGCCCGTCCGCATATAAAGTGCACAAGGTATAGTTAAATTTAAATTTTTAGCCATTGCTGGACACGAAACGCATTCAAGCTTTCATTGAATATTTTATAAAAAGTTAGTGTTCCGCCGTCTTTTGTTGTTTTTTTTACAATTTTACCGCTAAATCAAATTTACGTTCTTGTACGCGTTCCTACATTGTCAGAAGTTAAACCTTTAGGCTAAAGGCTGACACAATGTTATAGGTATAACTAGGGCATAGATAAGTTGTCAATTTACCGCATTTTAAACGATTGAGCCGCCTTTCATGAGCAATCAAAATCAAAATTTTGTATAAAAATTAAGCAGTCAAATTGTCGTCGGCTTCTCGCTCACTTTTTCGCGTGCATTTTCAAGTATAATATACTTCGATCGCGCCCTTTGAGAAATTTCCGCATCCGCCTCTGGGTTCAGCTTATTACAAAGGCGCTACACTCAACTGAGTGTTTAAGAGCCTACATATATACGTTTCTGTCAAATAATCAGTTGTGGAGGTGGTGTTGAATAACAGCCTTAATAGTATATAATCCTGGTATATATATGTATATCTGTATATAAATATATATACATATATATCTATATATTTATATATATTTTTTATATGTATATATGTATACATATCGGTTGTAATCTAATCGGTTTTTAGCTTGCAAGACCAGAGTTCGTGGTTCATGCAAGTATGACAGCCCAAAAGTGGCCGCAGATAAATGTGATGCGAAATGCCGCAAAGTATATCCTCACACGCTGATTAGATCGCGATGTTTCGAATATCAATGCAAATGCACGTCGTGTAAGTTAAAAAAGTTATTATTTACCATGCGAAAAGCCACTGGCGAGCCAGGTGGACGATTTTCACCATTCAGATCGACATAAATATGTTTTGTATTGAGGTTAAGTAAGACAAATGCTACTTTTATCGCTGTAGCCTTCAGTCACGTTTCATAGTAAGCTTTGCCTTTAGTGACTCTAATGGTTGCGCCGTAGTTTATATATTCAGGTTGTAACACATTTTAAACGCGGGCGTATCTGACGAGGACCCAGGGATCAGGCTTCCCTCCGGACCGACCAAAATCACAATTTTCTATTGGTAATTACCACTAAAATGGCATTTGGCTTCTCGCTCGCTTCGCTCGTGAGTTCACCTCACTACAAGCTACCTACTCATCCAAAAATTCTGGATCTCTTACAGCACAGAAATGCAGGCCTGAGCGGTTGATCCAGCAGAAACTTTTAGCTGCAAATATTGAGTTTTATGTCCACTTAAATGCATAACAATACCTACTGAACGTTGTTCAAATCTTTGTCACCATTTATCTCGATGGTAACTGTTTTTAGAATTCCAATTTTTTTCATTAACTTTACATTTTTTTTGTTTCAGGCAAATTTGTTGAAATTCCTGGTACAACAACAGTAGCAAGTAAGTGTCGATTTAACTTTCTCACAACTGCGCAACTTGTACTGAGCTAGTGTGATATCGAGCTATCTGTAGCGTCACATGAGCTGATTTTAAAAGTACCCACACAAACTAACAAACGAGTAGCTATTGGCCAAAATACTATAAGCTACGCAGCTCTTGTTAGTTACAGATGGCGTGCCCAACATCGTGAGCAAGCTAAAACTGTGGCATTTGTACTTTTCTAGCATTTTGCTTGTAAGTCATCGAAAACCCTGGTATGCTTCTCCTGGAAAATGTTTAGCCCCCACTTCTATCAGTGTGTTCTGGCTACGGGTCTGATCCTCATGTAGACATTTTTCCAGCATAACCCGTCACGATTGAGGTGATCAAAGGAATATTTTTAAATGTTAAATCAATGATTGCAATAACGCAGCGGTTAACAAAATACATGCATTTCATTGGCTAAACGATGCATAGTTGCCTTAATGTGAGAATACCGGAAACCGCTTTGATGTGACTGCAATTTTCAAAACCAAAAAATGCTAAACTTTCGGCTTATTTTAATATAAATTCGCCATTGAAATTTTAGAAACATCCGCCACCGCTGCGTTAGCAGTAACATCCCTTTTTAACTAATTTAGACAACATTTACGGGCATACAGAACACCTAAAAAGTTTTCCGTTTTTGAAATGGGCTTATTTCAACTTGCTGATTGGGCGAATAATACCCGGTTCATCTATTGGCCAGTCCGCTTCGGACCATCATAAGATGCTTACTTACAGATTGGAGGATGGCCATTTGATTGGCTACTTTTTTCAAAACGGTGTTTTTTCTTAATTTAGCAACCTTGGCTACAACTGTCACCAATGCGCCAACTTCAGCGATGACAGTCGCAACAACTACAATTGATGGAGCTTTTCCCACAAGATTGACTACTACGATGGCAACCACAACACTATCTTTAACGACTCCTGATTCGACTACACAGCAAACAACTGCACCAACAACAACAACAACCGTGACAACAACAGCGACTACAACTGAGACATCAACTACAACAACAGCTACCGAAACAACAACACAAACTACAACAACAACAACAGCAACAGCAGCAGCAACAACGATAATAATAACAACAACAACTACTACTACAACTACTACTACTGCTGCTACTACTACAATAACTACAACCACAAGTGAAACAACATCAGCCACAACACGAGCAGCAGAAACAACACAAACATCAGCAACAACAACAACAGCAGTCGCGACAACAACAGCAACAACAGTAGTAGCAACAACAACAGCAGCGACAACAATTGCAACAACAGCAGTCACAACAACAGAAACAACAGCAACTACAACAGCAGCGACAACAATTGCAACAACAGCAGTCACAACAACAGAAACAACAGCAACTACAACAGCAGCGACAACAATTGCAACAACAGCAGTCACAACAACAGAAACAACAGCAACTACAACAGCAGCGACAACAGTTGCAACAACAGCAGTCACAACAACAGAAACAACAGCAACTACAACAGCAGCGACAACATTTGCAACAACAGCAGTCACAACAACAGAAACAACAGCAACTACAACAGCAACCACTTCAGAATTAACAACTGCAGTAACACGACCAACGACAACAACTCCTAAGCCAAAACCGCCTATAATTGTTCGAGGTAAATAGATTTTCGAATTCCTTTCAAATATAAGAAACATTTTCCGCATTGAGGTCATACCCTAAAACTTGTGGAGCCAAAACTTACAGGAAGTTCACTGACGCATGACGCAAAAGTTTTGTTTCAAGAATCGTCAATCCTTGGAATTCATTACCAGAAAAAGTCAAAGAAATCACTACAGTCAACGCATTAGGAACTTAACCAAGTTGACAACACTTGTAGACAAAGCTAATAAAAATTGTTTCTGCGCTGTCTAAGAAATTTAGAATTGGCTTAATTGTTTTGTTTAGCCTTTGCTTGTTTATTGGTATAGAACATATGACTGTACCTTTCGGATTGTACGGACAATCGAATATTTCACAATTCAAACTTCGATGTGAAATGAGTTGGAATGATCGTGGAAAACTCGGATATGCAAAATTTTTCAAAATCCTACAATTTAGGGCAAACGCTGGCTATTGGGTACTAAAGGAAATGTGCCCAAATATATTAGAACCCCTAGCACGTTGCTGATTGGCGTATTAACTTGCGAACCAGTGAACACTGAAGCAAGAAATACAACGTAATTTTTTCTAAACGTGAAAAGCCCAAATCTAGTACTAACAGGTAATTGATGCTACACACATTTGACAATATTACGCTTTAATTTCAGACGCGTGCATCTACAACGTATCTCGCAGTGGCTTGAACGAATTTTCAAACGAATTTGGATTACAATTTTTTGCCGATAAATCTTATATTGCCACTTACCATCATAGATTCAAGCTGGAATTTACTGGAACGCGTCATATTCAATTGATTACTTATGACTATCATGATGAGTTAAAAGTTGCTCAAAGATTCACGGGATTCGAGACTGGTGTCAAAAATAATGAAGTACGGTGGTACAAGGGGTAGGGGCGCGTGGAATACCCGCCTCTCTGCGGAAGATTCAGGATCCGCCACTGAGGGAGGGATAAGTTAAATATATCCTCCTGAAATTTTGAGAAAGGCTCGAAAAAAGGCAAATTTTGTACGCTGTAGAATAAACTGCAATAGTTTGAAAGTTATCTCGCTCCCTGAGCTGGCTTGCCAAACCATTTAGACGAGGTTATCGCTCCTGAAACAAAATCCTTGCTACGTCCTGGCCATAGCTCTGCCAACCACGTGTGGCTGTCATTCCTAGTGTCTACATTTGAATGACCATTGTGTATTTTTATGTTATAGAAGTTGTTTCAGGCCCATAACCAGCTCACCTGATTTGAGGGGCTATAAAAGTTTTTCAGCAGGGGCATACAAGGGTTTTGGATGACTTACAAGAAAGGTTTAAAATTTTCTCAGAGGAGCCAAAAAATTTTCCTGCAGTAAATTTGGAAAAAATTTAAACCCAGTCGGGATTGTTTTAAACACGGCGAAAAATTTGTGAGAATGCAACAAGTTGCAATAAATAATTAAAATTTTGTATTAAAATGAACGCTAAAAATTGCTGTACATCCTATATTACGGATCAGGATGAATTGACCAACTTGCCGACTGGACAAATGCCTGGTATCACAGTTAGAATTTGAGCCACTAAACCAAATGAAAAAATATGGTGGGGTCGATTTATAGTTCCAGTCCAGCCTTGTTCCGAAGATTTTTCAGATTATTGAGCTTCTATTGGGTGACAATCGAAGGTCGAATGAATTACCCCAACTTGGCGCAGACGAAACGGTGGAGCGGTTGTTTTTGGAACCGGATAACTTTCCGCAAGGACCGGTGTATTTCGAGCAAGCGCTGGTTGATACTTGTGACAGTAAGCAATACCAGAATCAAAAGGACGCATACTGTATTGACCCGAATAAGAGGGGGTAATAACAGGGGGTCCCCATTTTGAGTCCAAATCAATAGGAGTCCGTATCCCTAATAAGAGTCCGTAAGCGTATAGAGTTCCTAAACCCTAATTAGAGTCTATAAATGTCAATTAGCCCTTAATTTTAGCGCATAAATGACTCCAGGACCAAATAATTTTAGTATGAAACTTTAAAACGTATAAATTTTGAAAGTACAATCATAATTATTACCTTGTATTATCGCTCAAGCTATTGACGTAAGAGAAATAAATGATTAATTCAACGGATAATTGCAGTTACTGTGTCTAATTCAACGGATAATTGCAGTTACTGTGTCTAATTCAACGGATAATTGCAGTTACGGTGTCTAATTCAACGGATAATTGCAGTTACTGTGTCTAATTCAACGGATAATTGCAGTACCGGATATATATCTGTAACGAAGGGTGATGGAGCGTGGGTTAAAAATAAATAACAGTCCGTAACCGAATAACAAGGGGGGGGGTACCCTCTGGAGAGGCCAAATAAATATCAGCCCCCTCTTATTCGGGTCAATACAGTATGCTTAGACGGAAAATTTTTTGTTTACAAATTGTTTATGCGGTGCCATGCAGTATTACATGTGCCGAATACTGTACGGTGCTGACCGACGCCTAACCATTAAAATAGTCTAAAAGTAAAGCGTTACCTTCTTTAACCATTTGGTGTTGACTCATGTTAGTTTTACCAATAGTGCATTATAGAACTCTATACAACTCTTGGAGTTCTAAATGGTGCAAAATGGGTCCGTCATGCGTTCCGTTTTTGGTAAACCCCCTTATTTGGAGGGGCTGTACAACCTGTGCGAGCCATGACACTGTATGCGTCCGACATCAAAAACGCTCTGCTCATAGTTCAATTTAGGGGTATTGCATGTGACAGTGACCCTCCCTCTAGAATGTGTAATATAATATGGTTAAGCTGTAGAATTAAACCTTCATGTTTTGTCTTAGATTAGTTTTCAGGCTTACAAATTGGCTTCGACTAATGTTACGCATGTAACTGTAATATTGGCCCGCCGAAAGTTTCAAGTCACCATAATATCTATCGTTGACTTTCTGGCATTACCATAAAAGGCGTATACCAGAGGATGCTGAAGAACCAAAACGAGCAAATAGCTGTTCAGAACACGACATATAATTTTTGTTTCATGGATAAATATTTTCTCACCATTTGAATATTTACAGCACGATGCCACTATTTTGTCCGCCGTGACCAAATGTCGCGAGACAATCAGACTCAATTTGATGACGGAACAGTTATACATCGAACGGAGTTGTATCAAATTGAATTCAACGCAGGCAAAGTCGTAGAACGCGTTGAAATGACGTTTGAAAATTCCGAAATTCCACCCGGATTATTTGAGCTCATAGTTAGCTTGCAGGATTCTCACGGAGTAATTATTGAGGAAAAGGTAACAGCTTAGCGACGAGTTTAAATCGGTGCAATTTTTCCCGGCTCCAGGTATTGGAAATGTAATCGGGATTTGAATTTTAATTCTTTGTTCAGTTCAATTAATTTGTTTAATTTATTTATACAATGTGACTTCATTTCGACGGTGCATAGATTGTGCTTCATGTAAATTTTCGATATATTCAATAATCTACACAATCGCAATAGTCCATTTGAGATTTTTTCTTTGTTCGACAGCTGGCTTATGCCTGGGTATGAACCAATTTTGGTAATGCTTTGACTATCTGACGTTTTCATCGCCGTTGATCTTTGCACACTTTGATTTGAATTTTTGAAAAATTCAATTTTTGTAGATATTGAAGGACTTGTAAAACCCTTGGAACCAAAATCACAAAAGGCTTAGACATTATTTATTGAATACATAATTAATCTTGAGGCACGTCATCCATTATTAAGCTCCAAACATGCCGTGGCGGCGTGCCAACACCAATCTAAATCAAAATTTTAAAATTTTACGTTATGATTTATGAGTAAAATTTCTTTGGATTGTCGCTCGCGAGTTTTCTTCACTAAAACGTAAAGTGCCCGCCATCAAAAGTTTCTGGATCCAGCGCTGACGTCAATATTTGACGGACGGGGGACATGGGCGTAACCTGGGATCTGGAAATAGGGGTCACTTCCTATACAAATGTTAAAAACAGTTCTCTTTGTTACCAACTGAAAAAATGCCTGAAAACTCCAGGACAAAGATCCCAAAGCGGAGGGAGTTGACTCCTGAAACCCACCCAACCGTCTGTCTACGCCCCTGTCTTGAGATGGGACATTATTTTATTTTTAGTCGCGAACATTATCTAAACCGGTAAATTTTGTGTCTGTAAATTTTGACAACGAGCAACAAATCGTTCATACGGTACAAGTCTCAACTCTACCAGAACACGTCATTGATAAGTTGAAAACGCTGTTTGTTTACTCTTGCCTGGGTACGTTTTGCGTATAACTGTTCAAGCAGGAGCGTAGCCCCAACGAGCTCGTAGCCAAGGGGGCAGCTCAACCCACCCGGAAAAATTGTGGGGCCCTTAGAAATTTTTTAACCTTGCTTGTATGTCATTGAAAATCCTTGTATGCCCTGCTGAAAAACCTTTAGCCCCTGTAGCAAGGTGAGTTGTTCACTTTCCTGAGCTCGAGATTTTAAAAAGGGTTCGAGTTATATTTTGTAACGAAAATTTTGAAGTCGTTGGCGCGGGGTACAAATAGTTCGTAAAAACGTATGGACAAAATTCACAAATAGGGTGGGTTGAAAAACCACTATAAAACCCTTGTTTGGTTGGATTTTTGTGTGTTTGTTTGTTTGTTCATTCGTTTGTTTGTTGGCTGTTGGGTTGGTTTGCTTGTTTGTCTGTTTGCTTGCTTGTTTGTGTCTTGGCTTGTTTGTTTGTTTGTTTGTTTGTTTGTTTGTTTTTTGTTTATTCTTTCTTGCTCAAGGATGTTTTGCGCATAAATAAATATTTGAGCAGTTGTGTAGCCTCAGTTGGAAAGAGTCCGAGTTTTGTTATAAAAATTTCGGCAATGTTGGTTTTAAGGCCGAAACAACCGATATTGAAAGTTAGAAAGCTTTTCATGCTGAGGTGTTAACCACGCATTGAGGTTTTAAAACTTTAGGCCATTTATTAGCTACAGGCTAATTTGCATAATTGATTAAGGCTGAATGAGTACTGATTACTGTATTTCACTAATTATTAGAGCTACAAACAATCTAATTTCAGCACCAAAGATTTTCTGGGAACGATAAATCAGAATAAAATGTTTATAAACCTCCAAAACCGATAATTGATTAGTTAGCTAATAGCTAATTTACATATTAGCTTAATAAGTTAAGCCTAATTTAGGACCTTTCAAATTATTTCACTGATTATTGCTGTCACAATCAATCATATTGAGTATTAAATAGTTTTCGGATGCGAAAAATCTGAAACAATTGTTTACAAATCTCCAAAACCCATAATTCAATAGTTAACTAATAGCTAATTTGCATATTAGCTTAATTAGTTAAGCTGAAATTAGGACTTTTTATATTATTTCACTGATTATTAGAGATACAAGCAATGAAATTCAGTACTAAATAGTTTTCGGGGGCGAAAAATCTGCAAAAAAATTGTTTACAAACCTTCAAATCCGATAATTTAATAGTAAGCTAATAGTTAATTTGCATAATAGCTTGATTAATAAGCCTAAATTAGGACTTTTTTGATTTATTTCACAAGTATGTCAGAGCTTCGCTCAATACATGTAGTTCTACTACGACTGGTATATAATATGTAAGTCTACAGTTTTTCAATCCCTTCAGGGTTGCAAATAAAAAAGTTCTTATAAACACCTGGAAGAAAGTCACGAATAGCGGACTTCTTTGAATCTTAGTCATCGTTGAAAACGTTTGTTTGTTTGTTTGTTTGTTTGTTTATCTGTTTGATTGTTTGTTTGATTGTTTGTTTTGTTTGTTTATTTGTTTATCTGTTTGATTGTTTGTTTGATTGTTTGTTTTGTTTGTTTGTTTGTCTGTTTATTTGTTTGATTGTTTATTTGTTTGTTTATTTGTTTATCTGTTTGATTGTTTGTTTGATTGTTTGTTTTGTTTGTTTGTTTGTTTGTTTATTTGTTTGATTGTTTGTTGGTTTGTTTGTTTGATTGTTTGTTTCTTTGTTTGTTTTGTTTGATTGTTTGTTTCTTTGTTTGTTTGTTTGTTTATTTGTTTATCTGTTTGTTGTTTGTTTGATTGTTAGTTTTGTTTGTTTGTTTGTTTATTTGTTTGATTGTTTGATTGTTTGTTTGTTTATTTGTTTGTTTGTGTTTGTTTATTTGTTTATCTGTTTGTTTGTTTGTTTGTTTGATTGTTTGTTTTGTTTGTTTGTTTGTTTATTGGTTTATCTGTTTGATTGTTTGTTGGATTTTTTGTTTGTTTATTTGTTTAATTGTTTGTTGGTTTGTTTATTTGATTGTTTGTTTGTTTGTTTGTTTTTTGTTTGATTGTTTGTTTGTTTATTTGTTTGTTTGTTTGTTTATTTGTTTATCTGTTTGTTTGTTTATTTGTTTGTTTGTGTTTGCTTATTTGTTTATCTGTTTGATTGTTTGTTTGATTGTTTGTTTTGTTTGTTTGTTTATTTGTTTGACTGTTTGTTTGTTTATTTGTTTGTTTGTGTTTGCTTATTTGTTTATCTGTTTGATTGTTTGTTTGATTGTTTGTTTTGTTTGTTTGTTTATTTGTTTGTTTATTTGTTTGTTTGTGTTTGTTTGTTTATTTGTTTATCTGTTTGATGATTTGTTTGATTGTTTGTTTTGTTTGTTTGTTTATTTGTTTGACTGTTTGTTTGTTTGTTTGATTGTTTGTTTGTTTGTTTATTTGTTTGTTTGTGTTTGTTTATTTGTTTATCTGTTTGATTGTTTGTTTGATTGTTTGGTTTGTTTGTTTATTTGTTTGTTTGTTTTTTCTTGCACTGGTACATTTCGCATAAAACTTCTTTCCACTTTAAAAAGTTCACCTGTAACTAATAAAAGGTACGCGTTTATCGCATGCTTGTAACCTTAATTTAATTTGTTTTTTATTTGTGCATTTTTTATTAATAATATTGTAGCTGAAGCAATCGAAAGTCGCATTGTGTCTAAATTTGATGTTGAATACGCAGAAGGTAAGCCGAAGGTTCATGTACACATTTTTTCCTGACATTTAAAGTTAAAACGTACGCTTAATTGTCTTATACAATGGCTTAAGAAAGCTTAGGCGTAGGATTAAGTACCGACTTAAACTTAAGTAAGTTTTTCCTACATCTAAACCGCAAACTTAAAAGGCTAGACGTGAGCCTAAGCATAAGCCTGCGGAGGTAAAATGTACATGAGCCTACTCCAAAAATTCAATGGTCAAAAGAGCTGATATCACAAGTTACCTATCTGATAGCACAAGTTAGCTATCTGATATCACAAGTTACCTATCGTATAAGTCAGTTTCTAACAGGACCCTGAAATCACTGGCACGGCGTTGCCTTGAAAGACTGGTTCGACTTGAAGTTTCTTTGCTATTGGAGTCCTTGGTTACACCTTCAGCCTCTCACAATTTTGCTTATGGTGTACTCCATGTGGAACAAGTAGAAGGTTAAAAAACTCGTCATTAAAACATTTTTTACACGAATTACCGGTCCATCACGACACTTGACTATTTTAGGGTACTGTGCGTACAATGCCGATGATAAGTTTCGAGCCACAGGGCAGACAACATTTACCGACGGCAGTACAATGCGATTTGACCCCGGAGACGCGCAGATTGTCTACAGATTTGTCGATCAAAAACAACCATATGCAGTGTCGTATAATATTTCGAAAGAATTTCACTATATCCGTGTTGTACAGTACGATATTGATGGTAATACTGTTCAAAGAGATGTAAGCAAATAATATAGTTGCTTTCTGAAATGTTTTCACCGTTTCTGCCTCATGTGGAATTTTTCGTAGGCCAATCAGCTATTCAGGCCAATTAATAATTGACCTCAGCCACTGTGCGATTCTATCCAAATAATAGTTTGACGTAGGACAAATCACAATAACGGGACGTAGCTAAACACAAGTGATGTAAAGTCAACGCTGATTGGTTATATCGGTATCGCGTCAGCGAAAATAATTTAATCTGATTGGTTTTTTAACTTCAATGGTAGTTTTTGTCTAGGACCAATTGCTTTTATACATAGAATTACAGATTATATTAAACCTAAGCCAATTGCAATCAGTGATTGGCCTGTCTAGCTGATTGGTCTACGACATATACACTCTTGTTTTTAGATTTAAATTTTCATTGTTGTAAATTTTGTTTGCAGTGTCTTTTTCATTGAATAGTGCGCTACTGTAAGAAAAACGAGAGATAGTAAGACAAAACACTGACGAGGATATGTCTCGTAAGCCCACCCCTCTCATGTGCAAATAATTATATACAGATTCCCCTGTTTCGCAAGAAGAACGCAACGTGATTAATAAAGCTCTATTCTCAATATATATTCTGTATTTATAATTGTGTTTGACTAACTGTTGCATATTTTACTGAAAAAAGCCGGGCAGAGTATTACATAACCTTCGGCCTATGTAAAGAACAGGTGCGGAACAGTATTATAAGCATATTCCTAAGCCTAAGCGTAAGAATGAGCATGTTTCTAAGCCTAAGCCTAAACCTAAGCCAAGTAAAAAATAGTCTAAAGCTTAAGCTTACTCTATTGCGGTCCCGCAGAAAAACGTGCCGCCCCTGATCTTTACATGGGCCTAGCCTTCGAACACGAACCTAGCAACGATTTTACAGGAATACCCTTCGACACAAAACAAATTTGATAACCACATTTTACCAGTGAAATACAATATCCACCGGATAACGCTTGAATTACTCGATGGTTTCGGAAGTCGTTTGAGAGGCGGATATTGGTCACCGGAAGATATTGTTTTTCTCGATTTCGATACTTGCCCACCGTATTGTAAGCAGGGCCGTAGTGAGGGTTAGAATTCTTGAGAGATGGAGTAAAACAGCTTTTGTTTTATTTTTCTTGATAAAAAGCTTTTGCTCGCGCAAAATGACTTCATAAAATAAACTAAGGCTTTAGGCTTACGTTTAGGTTTAGTCTAAACTTGAAGCTAAAGTTACGTTTAGCAAAAAATAATTAACAGCAGTGTTTGCGAGGAATTATTTGTCTTTTATCAAAATAACTCTACTGTATGGGAAAGTAAATATCTAAAAACAATTTGTTATAGAGCGAGCTTAGCAAGCGAGAAATATTTAAGGCCAGACTTATTTGCTTTAGCGTGCACCCTAGTGATCGAAGGCTCTTCGTGTACGTTCAAGCCGTACGATCAATGCAGAAACGCGTGTTTGCATCGTTTTGGTGCAACCGCCGCTGAAGGTGCACGCTGTGGTATTAGGAGTGTAGTTGATCACAGCACCGTTTGTCATTGTCAAATTTGTAAGTAAACTGCTGTACCGAACGCCTATAAGCGCAGCAAAATTTACGTTTGTACTTTACGCACTGTAGTGACCCGAATAAGAGGGGACACTATTATGATTCGGAATAAATAAGAGTGTTTGAGTACTTCAAATATTCCTAGATCGAATAAACTGCAGAGCACATTTTTGTTAAGAACAACTCAAAACATATAATATTAGTTGTTTTTATGAACTTTGTCCTGCTATGTAATCCAAACGCTTCCACTCGTGAAAAATTCAACAACCATACACTATTGTACAAATCGGCGATCATGACAATAGGCGATTAGACCAAAACGATGCCGTACCAATTGGTAATTGGTTTGTGTCACAATCCAATTGGTTATATGGTTCGTTCCACGATCCAATCGGTGATTGTTTCGTTTCACTATCCAATTGGTGATTGGATCGTTCCACGATCTATTTAGTGACTGGTTCGTTCCACGATCCAATTAAAAACTGGAACGCTTACGATAAGTAATTTGGGTTTGTTTAAACTTCAAAGCTAATCCGCCACCATAACCTATAAAAATTAGCGTTGTGGTTTAGATGTTTGTGTCGAAAATGTTACAATAACATTTGCTATAGTTTTATACTTATTTTAGGTGTTTTTCCTTTCAAAAACTGATTATTTCGGCGAAAATGGAAAAATTGCTTTCCAAGAATGACAATTAAATTTCATATTTATTTTTTTGTTAACTGATAATAAAGCGAATGTTTCGGTGTATTGAGACTTGAAACTGGCGCAGGCCCAGGCGTTGCATGGAGCTGGAATAATGCTCGTCTCTAACGCCAGAAGGGGCTCGAAGGTATTCTAAAAATGCGAACCTAAAAAATTCATAAGCCGGCTTATTGTAAATTGGACATCGGCTGGACATCCATCCCAACGTCCTGCACGATTTTGGAAACTTTACCTGTTTCCATATCCCAAATTTACGATAACGGAAATTACCCTGAATGCCAAAAAGTTGCGGTATTTTTGCTTGGGCTAGAGCAGGCTTAAGTATAAGCTCATTCTTACGCTTTAAGCTTAGGCTTACATTTAAGAATATACATGCTTATACTACTGTTACTGCCCTTTGCTATATATTGGTTCGGTTTTCTAACGTAATGTCAAGAAATTCTGGTTCAGCCGAAAATTATTGTCTTAAACTTCCGAGCTAAAGTTCTGTGCCCATATAATCGCAAAGTAGTTGATAATTTCGCATATTTCTTACACTTGGTTTGCTATACCTCTCAGCAGATTTTCGATGCACACCTTCCGCTCGTCACGTGTATAAAACCTTTAAGCTAACTAATTGGCGATAGGCGCTGCACACAATTGATGCAATCTATATGTTGTGAGTTCATTGCTCCGAGGTGCCGGTGATATTTATGACACTTTAGACTGTTACGATTATTAATAACGGACACCTTTTATGAAAAATTGTAAGTTTAAATTGAAATAACATATTAAAACTTCAAAAATTGGTTGCAATTTTAAATTTGACGCAATAAAGATGTGCTTTTGATAAGTGACAAGTATCAAGAAACGTCTATATTGTATTTGTTTTGTTAAACATTATATTTCTTAAATTTTACTACATTTCGAGTTTTGTAATAGCTATGTATCAAGCCATAGCTATCGCTGACAAAGCTAGGCTGTTCGAATAATGACTATCTTAAAGGCGCCTTCGGAAACTTGTATTCTCAAATTTGAGAACATGTTCTCTATTGAGGTATGAACCTTAAGACTCCCAGTTATTATGAATGACGGTTCAGGGCCAAAATTTCTCCAAAAAGCACCACAACTGTTAATTTTTCGTAACACCTTTTGCCCGAACACTCCACTGATATTTATTACACCTAAGGTCACCTAAAAAGTCATGAGCTGGCAACAGAAACTTTAGAAAAATTACGGCTATAAACTCACTCGCTGATCTCCATTACAGTTCTCCCTTGTGGTATTAATTTAAGTCCTTTAGTTTTTGGGGAAAGTAACTTGGCCCATATAACTTTTAGGCCGTCCCGGTTTCTGGTGAGTTTATAAAAGAGTACGTTTACAATCTAGACTACATTTTTTTGCTTAGACTTAGGCTTAGGCTTAGGAATACGTTTTTGCAACACTTAGGCTCAGACTTAGGAAAACGCTTAATCTACTGTTAACGGTCCTAAAACTAAAATTGACCAGTAAGTTTAACGAATCCGCCTAAGCTTCCCAGCCACTAAACTCCCCCAGTCTCTCTGTCTCCAAGTGCCCAGGACCCTATAACTGACAATGGCCGACGGTGTGCATGTCCTTCGTGTGGTTTATCGGATAAAATTGAAAAATTTCTGCGTTAAAAATTCGGTGTCAACGCCTATATTAACTTAAATTTTATATAATGCCCAACTTTGGACGCCGCAAATCTTATAAAACAGAATAATCATTAATAGCTTTTGTTTTAATTTTAACTCCTTGCCCCCTCGGGCTCGAGCGTCAAGCTCATATAGGTGAGTGGTGATGGTATACGCCTCCCACTCCAGTCACTGGAGTTAGAATCCTAGCATAAAAGTAGGTCTCGCGAGAAATAGAAAATATTCATGTGAGAAAGGGTTAAGCGAAAAATTTTCCGTTTACTATCTTTAACACTTTCAGTATATATTATATATTACAGTATATATATATAATGAAGCCATAACATCACTGATACTGAGTCTAAATACAACATAACTTCAGACGTATATTTGAACCGGAAATGAGTATTTGCCTGTAATATTTAAATTTCAGATTCATAACTGATCTAAATTGGCAGTTGCGCAAGCGTATTTTTTGATTACTCATAAATTCAATATAAATTTATATACTTGTACCTTCTCAGACATCGTAACCGTTTCCATATCCCCGTATTATTAAACAGCCCTCATGCTATCTTCGATTGGTAAGCTCCTCTGGGTCATCCGATAATATCTACTGATGTTGTATATGAAACAGCTGGATTTTTTATGCTTTCTCCACATTTTACGCTTTAGGTTTAGGAAAACATCTTCCTATCGTCTAACACTTTTTCCAAGCCTTATTAAAACATTAGATATGAGTGTACAAAAGCCTTAGATTCTTTAAGCTGACATCGTGTGAGTGACTTTAGCAGGTTCGCAGATATAGGGGATCATGTTCGGTCTGCTTCACCTCTACAAGTTTCGCACCCCAACGAAAAGTTCTACCCCGTTTGTAGCTTTTATGAAACAATACCATACGTACCTAAACAAATTTTTTACTTTGGGGTTCGCTTAGGTATAAGCTCATTTTTACGCTTAGGATTAGGCTTAGGAATATGATTATATTACTGTTCTGCTCCTATCATTGGCCGATGTTTGACATTTGATACACTTGTGAGACTTTAACTGAAGTCGTTTTTAGGGTAGAACAACTTCGATCGTTCCTTTTGAACTGGCTACGGGCCTGGTTCAATTCACAGTTGAGTTTGTATATCTTTTACTGTTATATAATTTTAGAAGTCTAAAGTTTGTGTTATGGCTTTTGTTATTGTTCTGATGAGCAATTTTAGTTTCAAACGTTTCATCTAAAACCAAGCTAAAAATATTTACTATTCGAAACGATTCATCTTTCTAAATTTTAAACAACGTTGTGTTCTATTTTTTAAACTGAAAGTTCAAACTGAATGATCTATAAACGGCTGACTTCAAAACATCGGCATTACACACGATATTTACTATACGAACGTGTTCGTTTTATTTCAATTTAGTAGTCGAAATTTTGTATTTTTGACACTGTCTAGTGCCTAGTCTCAGGTGCGTAGCAAGCTCGCCTTGCTAGATAGGGTAAACATTTTCAGGGGAGCATCATGGTGATGTCCGGTGATGAACGGCGATGGACGACGCCGGACGTCACTTTGCATTACCGTGCGGTATTGTACGGAAATTAATCACGTACGCACCTTTAACAGCGTTCGCTGTTTCTAACTTTTGTGGATATAATTAGTGGCGGATCCAGAAATTTGTGGCGTATGGAGGCGCGTAATATATATTGTAAAAAGCTTCGGGAGAGCGAAGCCAGCCAGATGTCATACGCAATTTTCGTATCGCAAAATTAAAAATTTGTAAGGTAGAAACCTTGTCATTTTTCGTATTAAAATTCTGTCAAGGATGTGCGCGATATAATATATATATAAATATATATATATGTATATATATCGAAAAAAACCTCGCGTGCGAAGCTAGTTCGACGCCAAACACAATTTTTATAGCATAAACCACATTGCTTAATCTGCTAAAATATAACAAGAAAAGCGTATTCCCAACGTGGATACAATTTTCCCCTCAGAAAATTTGTCTGTAAAAAATATACCTTTTGCTCAGAGTTTGTTGTGATAAAATCGTAAGGCCCCTCCCAACTTTACAATTTTTCACCCTCAGAAAATTTTTTGGTGATTAAACGATAAGATCTCTCTATCTTACAATTTTTGCGTTTGATAACATTTGCCTGCCAGCCCCCCCATCAGAAATTTTTGGATCCGCTTCTTGTGATATGCGAAAGATCGAAGTCAAATATTAGAGGGGGGCAAAGTGTCATACCTTTATAAGAAACCCGAATACAGGAGCTAAAGTATTAGATAAAATCGCTTCAAAAACGTGTTTATTTAGTCTGATACTGATCGGTGAGTTTCAATGTTTTCAATAATCAGACGTATAATTTAAAAATTAAATTTCAGAACATATAACACAAATATTTGAACATGTGTTGAGAGAAAACCAGCTTGTTGATTAAAATCAAAGCTGTTTTTTGCGTCAAAATACTCGTGAACTACACTGCCTGACTATTTTTTGAGGCTGTATGTCACGCTTGCGATGCGGATGGACGATATGGATAAATTAAAATATATTCAAAAAATATGTAATTTTAAAAAATACTTTTTAATGAAAATCTGAAATTTATGAGTCTATTTCAACACCCAGCACCATGTACTCGTGTTTCTATCCGTGTCGTAATCCATAAATTCGGTATTATTTAAATTCGGAAATTGTTAAAAAATCGAATGAGTTCTAATACGCGAGATGTTTGTAAATATGTTAATTTTTAGTTCAGTTTCAACCGAAGTCAAAACAAGTGAGGAGAGAATAGTTAGCGTTCTTTTGGTTGCAAATCAAATTACAAAAATATTTCGGGTTGAACACAGTCTCCCTCCAATCTAAGTTTACGTCTTGGACGCATCTTAGATTGAAAAATTAGAGTATTTGGTTGAGCTTTAGCCCTAATGTTGGAGTTGTTTTCTCGGAAAACTTTTGTCTCGTATTTTAGACATATTTGTGTTTTAATTCAGAAATATTTGTCTTATATTTCAGAAATATTTCTCTTAATCGTTCGTGAAACGAAGTATTGAATTTCAGAGTTTTAAATCTGAAACATTTCAGACTAATGTTTCTGAAAAATTTAAGAAATAAAAGTCTTGAATTCAACACATAATATAATTGTCTTAAATCCCAGACAATATTTCTTGAATATAAGACAATTGTTTGCGTATAAGAATATACTGAAGCGTAAGCCTAATCCTGAGTTTAAGCCTAATCCTGAGTTTAAACCTAAGACTAAGCGTAAGAATGAGCTTATACCTAAACCTAAGCCTACGTCTAAGCACAAAACAGTTTAAACCTTAAGGTTACACTATTACAGTTAGGCAGAAAAACGTTCCGCCCCTGATCGTTTCATGTGCAAAATGTGCTTATATTTTTGTTACAGTTGCAATAGTTTGTAGAAATGTAATTTTTCTATTACACTCTTCACTTTGCTACATTCTTAGGACCTTAGCAATAGTAAATACAAAGCTCTAAAACGATCGCTTATATTGTGTAATTTCTATTCTTCCTTAAATATAGTTAACAGTTAAAAGATTGCAGCAATTTCTAAATTTTAAACTTTTTTTGGGTTTACTCGTTACTCAGCAGGAATGCAGATTCAAGTGAAGGGATATAGGGGTCATGTTTCCTCCAGAAATATACGGGGAGCCAATAATTAAGCACTTTTAACAGGATTTCGAATAACCTTCCAGATCCTAGAACACAATGTTTTTACTTAAGTATTTTCCCAACAATTAAGAATCCGAACTATATCTACGTTTACTCATCTATACTTGAACGTTTTCGTTTGAGTAGAAAATTTTAACTATTTGACTCATAGCGACTTGTCTAAGAGAACAACAGAAGCAGTGCCCCATAGCCAGACGGGGCCATTGGGGCTCAGCTTCCACCTGGAATAGTTTTGCCCCTCCCTCAGAAAATTTTTACCTTGCTTGTACGTCATCGAAAATCCATGTATGCCGCTCCCGAAATATTTTTAGCCCCCGCTAGCAGGATGAGATGGCTACGGGCGTACAGAAACACTTATGATATTTAAATTAAAAGGTTGTGCCTCGCTAGCCGTTGCGCAATATGGGAATTTGCAAGTTTAGGTCAAAATAACTCCAGAACAAGCTTGGTTCAACATTTTATTCAGTTTGGAATAACCAACTGTAACGTCTTATTAATTATTTGAAAATTATTTACATAACGAAAAAATAAGTTACTTACTGCAATTATAATTAACGAAATCAGTTTGCCATCTTATAATCTATATGTTAAAGCTGGAACGCACCACGTACGTATTTTGGGCAGCGTTCCAGTATATTTTGTATCCATATGCAAATTTTCTTCAATACTTCTAAGTGAACAATTTTGATAATAGAAGATTGTCGTTTACTGTTTCTTTGTGTGGTTATTCTATAAGACTAAGTCTTTTTGCTTTTTGCGTATATTTTACCATGTATGTGATTTGTGTATTGTCTTAAGCAGGCATCAATTTAAGAATTTCGGACTCTTATTTTTCTCTGCGGATGGGGGATTTCGGGGGTGCATCATTCCTACCGGATCCACACAGGCTAAAAAATGTATTGGAATTGAACACACAATTGTCAATCAAGTTTCAAGGCTTAAACGCAGACTTTCTTGACTAATCCTTTTAAATATATGCCAAAACACAGTGTATTCTAATAGAGTTGCACATGTGTGCAACCACGTATTACTAGTATATACAAAAATCAGTGGCAGATCCAGAAATTTCTGATACTTTAAATCTTTGCACTAAATTTTGGTTTTAATCCATGTTGGTGGGTCTCGGTTTGACAGATCCCTGGACTGGAATCCACTTGTGGCAGAAATGTCAATAGCCGTAAATAATTTTACAAGATAAAAATTGTTGATTTTACTGTGAGATCTCTAAGTTTTTCGCTACTAAATGTTGTTTAATAGACAGCTCAAAGAACAACTCAGCAAACATTAACCGACATCGCAATAATTTATTGTTTTACATTTATATCTGAGAGGCGTTAAGGTCAAAAACACAGATTTCCGTTTATTAAGCAGTGCACATTTTGAGCGCAAATAATTTTTTTACTTTTGGCCCTCGATCCTTTCATACTCAAAAATAAGGATTCTCTACGCATCGCGGGTCCCTTAGAATGCAAAGCTGCCGAAGGCGGTTTCAATAACGCAAGACCATTTCAATTTGGTATCATTGTTGGTCCGTGTTACGTTGAACGGCGTATCATTTTTCGCCAGGACTTCAACAGAGTATTAAGCTTAAGCTTTACACTAATTTTTCTTGCTATGGGCTTGTCTTGAGTTAGAAATATGCTTACGCTGATGTTTAGGCTTATGCTTAGGATTATCCTTATACTACTGTTACGCCCCTCAATGCAGTATTGACCACAATGTTTATACAAACAAATTTAAAAAATATTGCTTCACACTTTAACCACCAGTGGCGGATCCATAGATTTCTGATGACGGTGAGAGCGGGCTGGCAAAAGTCTTGAAACGCAATTTTTACTGTATGTTATAAATGTGCCAATTTTCAGAGGGGGGAAATTGTAAGGTAGGGGGGACCTTACCATTTTACCACAAAATTTCTGGCGGTGGGGCGTACGCCACCCCCGCCCCTCTTGATCCGCAAGTGTCGACCACCAAAAAGTATGACATATGTTTCAGCTTCAACTGTGAACAAATGTAAACACTAAATTCTGCCCCAAAATGAAATTGGTACTTGAGCTTAAATTAGACGCTAAAGCAAACTAAATAGTTCGCAATGACGTGGATAAACAAATATAAATATTTCAAAAAAACATCCGACACTAAGGACGAATGTACACGGATCTAGCGATCGGATCGTCTCACCGGGATCCAGGCCTCATAATTGTTAACGAACTAAAAAACCAACTACGAAATGTATCAAAACTTTCGTATAACGTACATGTTAAAGTTGATATCGGATCGCCCAACAAGAAATCCTATATCCACCACTGTTAGAGACATTTCTGTGGGTTTTTATATATCAAGAAATTTGAAATTGGTGGGACGAGATGGACACCGAATCAACGACTAAAATATTGACCATTAAAACAAAATTAACAAATTGTTAACGATTTTCCAATAAGGTATTAATTTCTCCTCTTACTGACAGGATGATTGATTGAGGTAGACCGCTTCCCCGGTTCGTTGTCTTGTTTACAAACAAGCGAAGGAGCTGATTCGAAAACGAGGAGGTACCAAACGCTGGGTCGCGATATCTCATAATGGAAGAAAGTTACATAATTTGTAAGGTATTGATCTTACAACTTGTTTATAAATTTTTAATGTTATGAAAAATATAATTTCAAACATGAAAGGAACCGACATCTCCTGCCCCGGCTGTACCGTTCAGCTCAATGTCCACACAACTATGACAAACATACAAATTTTACACTGTGCTTTTCAGTTGTAATTGTTTGCTAAAATGCAATTTCAGCTTTCTTGTCTAACTGTTTCACATATTGCACTCGTGCGTGAATATGGGATAGCAATTTTTGTTGCAGCTATACGCACCGATTTTAAGCGAAATTTAAGAAGCAGTCAGCGCAATGACGGTTTGAAGACTAAAGATTTATGAGTGAATGAAGTATAAGCTTGCGTTGTGATTATACGAAACTTTAAAAATTAAGCATCGGTGATTTATAAAATTAAACTACTTTTTGTTAACATTTGTCAAAACGGGGATTTTGCATTTGCATTCCGTAAATTTAACTAAAAGTTTAAAAGTTGATTGGGAAATAAAACAGTTTGGAAAGTTTAAGCGGGTCGCATGTGGGTATAACATTTTGTTACTTTCTACTCTCTTAAAACTTAGACTGAAAATATGCAAGATTCTAAATGAACTTAAACGTAAACCTACCTCTTGGTTTAGTTAATCTAGAAAGTTAGTTTAATACTGCTGGATTGGCGTGAACTTAATTCAAGTTAGTTTAAGCGTTTAGAGTAATAAATAGACCTTACTGTATTACTCAAAACCATCCTGTCAGGTTCTTGAAATAGAAGGGACAAATACGCTCAGTTTCACTGGATTGTTCCTCCAAACTGACATGTACTTACCCTGAAATTTTCGTTGATGCAGAGTCGACAAACAATTGAGAGCGTAGAAAAAGAGTTGAGCCAACGTAAAAGTGTGTTAGAAACCGGTTTGTGACACGTGGCCAAGTAGAATCAACGGTAAATTTCTGTTGAGGGTTGTTAACTTTATTCTATGACGTATCCGCGACCCGACCAAATTTTACAATGTAAACGCCGAATAAATGACTTGTTTGCGCTACACTAATTAATTCATAACGCAACATCATTATCTTCACGTAAAAATGTTCCATGTATCACAGCATATTAATAATTCAAATAAAATTTCAGCAATTTAAATATAATAGCCTGATATTAAAATGGAGTTTCCACACGATTTCGCTGAAATTGTTGGTTGTTACGAACCGATATCAATACTGTCAGCAAATCAGTTGACTGATCGTTTGTAAGTTCTTTTTGTCAAAATATGCCATTAAAAGATGGATTTTCGTAAGTTTCGGGTCTAAAACAGTTACAGTAGATTATAAAATAACAGTATACATATTCTTTGAGGTGCAGTTACAAGTTGGCTTTTGAAAGAACTCAAAAGTAGAGATTTGGGATGGACCCGAGTGGTCTAGAATATCTCAACTGCCCGATTGGCTTAATCCGGCCTCGACGGCAAGCGGTCAAGTCGAGCGCTATGCGGTCTGGTCAGTGGTCGCAGTCCGGGCCACATCACTACTGAAAAGCAAACCTTGTATTAGCATTCTGATGATAATTTTGCGTACCGAATTAGTCTGAAATTAAAGTTTAATGTTAACCCTCCCTTGTTCATTCCTACAGACAACTTTGTTATCGCAATGCACACTTTGGCTTTTATTTTCAGTATACAACAATATCCATACGTGATTCGATTAATAGACGAACTTGGAAGGTTATCCGCAGAGGTAAAATTATATTTTTTGCGTTCCCTGTTATTCTTGTAGTAAAAGATATCGATATCATAGTTGTCCAATGCTAATTTGAAGAGCGAAACATTTTTTGCCGTTCTATAACGGAGTAAACTTAAGCTTAGACTAATTTTTGATTAAGCCTAGATTAGTTATAGGCTTATCCTTACGCTGAAACTAAGGCGTAGGATTTCGGAATATGGTTCACTTATGCCCCTCAAAGTAACATTGGTCGTGTTACTATATACTCGTAGATATGTAGAAAAACTTACACAAAAAACGTTTCAAAAGGATTAGTTGGCATATAAAAATTTTCTGCTTTTTGGCTATCAGGTTTAGGCTGGCTACTAGAATGTTATCTATGTTTTACCTGGTTTATTCATAAACTAAAGTAAGGCCGCAAACAGGGTCGTATATAAGAAGAAGGGAGGTGATATATTCACTCCCGAAATTTCTAGAGACAAGAAAACACCACTTTTAGCAAGATTTTAACAAATCCGGATTCTGGAGGTCCCAACTATTTTGATTAGATTATTCACTTCCGAAATGAAATCCTGAACACGCCTACGGCTCTAAAACGCTTCTATATCGACTCTAATTGAAATTGAAAGAGCTGGTCGATTCGACGTGGACCGTATGTTAATCGACAAACAAGTGGTAAACTTTACTTTCACTCATACATGGAAAAAATTTCGATTGCAAAAATACCACGGGGAAAAATTTTGGTCAAAAACCTGATAAACTACTGCTTAATTTGCCCTGATTCTTGAATGATGTATAGCAACAGGCCGGGTCAATCCGCCCATTCAGTGGTTTTTGTCAGATTTTTTCAGGCTCAACAACTGAAACGACCAGTGACGTCATTCGATCGCATCTGTGAAAGCAATAGCGTTTTGTATCTTCTATGGCAGCAATCTCATACGCCGTAAGTAGTATAGACAGAACACTTAGAATTTCAGACTATGGCCCTTATTCTCAACTGCGAAAGCACCTATCAGCAGTTAACGATAGGTTTTCAAACTGACCAACGGCTGCAATTTCAGGTCTGAAAATTAGGACGGAAATAGGGCAAATCAAAAGCGAACAATGTGCTGAATTTGGAACCTCACCATTCGCTGATTCCAAAGGTACAGAACGTATCACCAACTGGTCATAGGTGTTACACACATTTGAGAATACGAGTTCAAATTCTCAGATTTGTACAGAACGTTTCACCAGTTAGCGATAGGTTCTACATACAGTTGAGAATATCGGCCAAGGTTCGAAGAGCTTTTAGGAGGTTTTTTGCAAATATCAGTGTGGTGCTTTACCATTTCACTATTGTGATGCATTCTGACGCCATGCGGTGCCGCTTGACGTCTTGTGACATCGAGTGGCCCAGTGTGGTATCGTACGCTAATTGCCGTACGGCGTTAAAGCACACCTGAAACCGATTTATAAATACAATATTTTGACTTGTCGTTGGTACGTCCTGAGGTTTAATTCCGACTCAAGTTCCGTGTTCAAATTGACCTCGAGTTCCGGCTAAACTTTATTTGAAATTCCGGAAGTTTTGGTAGCGAAATTTTGGTCGCATTTTTATAAATTGAGCTTTTCAGTATAATTTATGGTAAATTTAGGCTAATTTTCAAAATCTCAAATGAAAAGAATTTTTGAAAAAAGACACTGAAAATGATATGTTAAAATTTAATTCACACAACGTTATTTTCATATCTGCTTTTGCTTTCGCCCTGGCTTCGGCATGTTTAATCAAGTTTCGACGTCCAGCTCCGGTTGTTTTAAACTCCCAATCGCAAAACATCAAACGCTGGCAGTCGAGCTTGAAGAAGCTGCTTAATAAATTGTTATTGAAGTTCAAAAACATTAATGTAACCTAAGGACGATATGATTCTTTTCACAAGTGTGTGAAACTGAGTACATTTTGCTTGCAAAACAATGTGCACAGTGCCCGTTGCGTCTTTGCCCTTCCGCCGTAAATGCGGGCGTCTGACTGCCGTTTTGTATGGTATTCTCGAAGAAAGTACAACCCCCTTGTTTAAGGGGATAACAAGTATTACGATAGTATTGATTCCCCCTACACAATTGGGAGGGGTAGGCTAAAACGCAACACTCGGAGGTACATTTTGCATCACACAAATTTCGGTAGTTGCACACTATTGTTATACAGTGGTCATCCATTTTTGATGTAACTGCTATCACACTGTTGTACTAATTTCTCTAAAATAAACTACATTTAATGTGTCAAAATGAAGATATTTTACGTTGAATTAAGCAGTTTTGAGTCAAATAAGAATTAATTAAAGGCTGTGTCCAGAACGATTACCCATTCATTGTGTCACAACCGTTAACCAGCTTCATTTGCGTCAAATGACCTGAAGGCGGGAGTGAGAAAATGCTTATAAATATAATTGTGTACTTTTCAGAGGCGCTTCGATAATATTAGGATTTGCCAAAATTGCTGTTAAAGATTTGTACCTGTACAATACAACGTCAAAGCCGATACCAGCACGTCCAGTGTGCCTACTTGATTTCTATGTATATCATACAGTTCAACGGCAAGGGCACGGCAAAGCATTGCTTGATTTTGTACTCAAGGTACAATAGAATTTGATAGTTGCCAACCGCAGGCGCGCTTTATTCTGTGGATTATTTTCACGATAAAAATGGTGGTCACGACGTTTTTTGTTATATTCCTCGCGGCTGTATATTGCTATGATCGAAAAACTAAACAAGTACATCGTACGTGGTGTCGCTGTAAACCCACTTCAAACTTATACACAATCCATTGCTATTTGCTCACAATTTAGTTCTTCTATATTCTGTCCAAAAGCATCCAATCAATTATTTTTGATTTTTTTCTAGTCGAAAATGCTAAATTGTATAGTTGTCTGGTTACATTAGCATATCTTAAAACTCCGCCCTTTTTTCTGTAACATATCGTACGGAGTGTTAATGGATGGATAATGCGTAGTAGTATTTAGAATTCTAACAAGGCTTGCAAAAGTGTACTACATACTACTTTGTTACAATATGCTGTTACGGAATATTACTCCCGAAACTAAACAACCGAGGGCAAATGTCAGTATTTGTGCCGTATTGGTAGATTAAGGGGTTTGCTATAGTTTATTGTGCCGAACATTCGCCGCGCGTCGTTGTGCGTTGCTAACACAAAAATAAAAGCAAAATCTATTTGATGACGCGCGTGTGACTACAACTTTTAGTAAAAAAATTTTTTACTATGCAATGAGTCGGCGCGCGGAAAGTATAGCGCATCTCTAAGCATATTCCTAAGCCTAAGCGTTGGAAAAAAATGAAACGTCATCCTTAGCTCAAGCAAAAAAACACAGAACAAATCCTAAAGACTACTCGTTTGCAATCCCACCACAAAACGGGACGGCTCTACAAGTAAAACATGCGTCGAACTGAGAAACCCCCCCCACCATATTTTGGTTGATATATTCAGAAAGAATCAATTTCACCTTGTATGTTGGCGTTTGATCGTCCGTCAGATCCGATGACCTCGTTTATGGCTAAACATTATGGACTGATCGATGGACTTGAACAACCGAACAATTTTTTAGTTTATCCGGAATTTTTCAAACAAGGTGAATGACGGTGCCACAATGGAAAATTAATTCTTAACACTTAGTTAGCAATATGGGCCAATGTATAGAACGGTATAGTAACAGTAGAATAACAGTAGTCCTATTTGTAAGCCTAAGCGTAACAATATGCTTAAACCTAAGCTAAATTATCTAAAGCTTAAGCTTACTATATGGCAGTCCAGCAAAAAACGTTTAGACCCTGATCTTTGCATAGGACACAGTACCAATTTAGCCTGCGTCTCAAGTCAAAACGATTGTTTAATAATGGTCAGGTTTCTGAAACTCTTCTTAAGTACGACTCGATTCTTGAGTTTATGCTAAACAATAAGTAATTTATCGTTTATAAAAACGTACGTAAGTTCAGTTACGGACATAAGTCGCTGACGATATTTGATCTTATAGACTAACAGTTCTCGAATATTAAGTTTGATCTTATTCAGTAAAACTCATGGCGCCTCCTTAAATACTAGAACAATGGCTTTTCATTTATGACCCTGTCAAAATTATGTACTTAAATATTAAGCATAACTAAAGTAAATATGTAAGTAGAATTTCAGAAACCCAGCCATTGTCTTTCAAACTGCAGCAAACGATAAATATATGAGATATGGTCTTCCCGTCGCAAATAACGGTTGATGCAGTTATTAACCCCTTCTCACATTGAGTTGCCTGTAGGCAACTAAGCGCAGTGTATATACGTTAAATAGTATATATCGCACCGTGTTTATCAATTGCAACACGTATACATAGTACTAAACACCACAAGACGTGAGAGCCCCCTCGGGCTCGGGCGTCAAGCTCCTATAGCTGAGTGGTGATGGTATACGCCTCCCACTCCAATCACTGGAGTTCGAATCCTAGCATAAAAGTAGGTCTCAGGGGAAATAGGAAATATTCATGTGAGAAAGGGTTAAGCGAAAAATTTTCAGTTTACTATCTTTAATCTAGAATATCTGTTGAATGTAAACACTATAAGCGTAACGTATTTCCAAAATACATGATGAGAACGCAATATATAGGAATACGATTTTAAGTTTACTTTTAGATACACAGACTAAACGAAATTCGATCAAAGTTCAAAACGTCAACAGTGACAATTATGTGACGTATCAATTGTATGTTATTTAACTGTGAAAACTGTGACAGCAATAGTCGACGATTATTCTGAACAGCACTATATAATTTGCCATTGAGAGCCCAGCCTATGTTACATCGAGGGCCGCCCTGTTTTTTAGCACCACCGCAATAGAATAGGATTAGAGATTTAAAACTAAATTTTTGCTAAAACTTTTGATTAACACTTATATTTACGCTTAAGCTTATGGTTAACACTTATTGTTACGCTTAGGCTTAGGAATATGCTTAATCTAAAGCGACGGCCCTGAAAGTAACATTTCCCGACAGGTGAACTGTTAAAATAATGTTACTTTTGGAAAATTTGGTGCCATTTATCGAGAGTACGATTCGAAATAGTTACACAAATAATCCATAATAAAATGTGTATCTTGGAGAGGGGGCAGGCTCCTGGTCGCTACAGTTACTTGGCTGAAGATTAAATGACACAAAATGCTAACAACACTCGTTACGTTTTTCGACCCCACTTAACTTATAAAACGCACTACAATTTGGGGCAAAATTATTGTCGAAGCCGTATTTGGTCTTGGCCGTAAGCTTAGTTAAAAATCAGCGAAGCCATCCCTTAGAAGTCGGCGTAACAGTTCAATTTTTGCCGGAACCGAAATCTTAATTATACTTTCATGATAGTGATTAATATATTGAAATTACCAAAAACAGGATGATTTCGTTTCGCTACTGTAAGTTGTTAAGGCATTAGTAATTAACAACTTTAAACAAAATACTCAATCGGAGTTGAAATGTTGAAATTGTGTAGTGTTTGAATTCGAGTTTCGTTTGAGCAGTGTAAAATACTACGCAATTCTTGTTCTTGATTTTTTAATATTTAGCAACCGCAAAGCTCGCGCTTATTCGCCAGCTCCACGAAGTACAGCGAGAGCAAAATCAGCAACAGGAGGCAAAGCAGTGAACCCAGAGTGCCGTAGGAGAGGTACAAGTTATAACCGAAAAGACAAATCATCTGTCAGGAGTGAGCAGCGAGGACGGCATCATTCTCCGGTTGACTCGACGAACGACTATCGCAAGCAGCGAGAATATTCACCAATCACAATTGGATACTCGACGCGACCAATAGAAAGTGAGAATGGTACCGGTGTTAATAGATCAATTGGAAACCGATTTGTGACAGGTGAGAGCAACCAATCAGAATAGAGCTGGGAGGTAAATTAAATTTTGTGGTTTTAGCAGTAGGCGAAATAGTGCGATAGGATGTGATAGGATTTTCACTTAAAGCAAAATAATCAACATCCTGTTCCAGTATTCTGCGGTGTCGGATATTTATCGCTGATAAGTACGGCATAAGCCTAGTATGAGGTTGTGTGCTGTTTGTTGAAATATGTGCATTATATTCGGCTCCAAATCCGACAATAAACTTCAATGAGTTGATTCAGCGCAGATGGTAAAATAATTATTTCTAAGTTTTACTAAAAGTCAACATTAACTCACTAAAGTTGTGTTTATTAACAAACTGAGAATCAGTTGAATCAACGTTGAGCTTCTTTATTCAGTCGTAAAGACTGTAGTTGCTTGATTCAACTCATTCGGAATTGAAATCAACTCACTGGAATTTTACATTGTATGAAACAGATACATCCAGCTCTGGAATATTTTAATATCCGGTCGCATCTTGGTAGTTTTAGTTTTTAGATTATATAAATAAGTATATTTTATATTTCTTGTTAACATTTTTACTTGGTTGGAGTTTTTTTTACGTAAATTCATACATTAAATGAGCTAATGCAGAGAGCTCAAAGTGCAATTTGCTCGACTTTGACGGTTTGGCAGTTGGTTGATTCTGGTTAAGCTTAAGGGTACAAGACCATAAACGATGTGCTAGTTCCGATTTAGGAGCCAATAAGTTTCGGTATCGCATCCTGATGATATTTAATGCTTATACGTCATTTAGTTTCTCGAGAAGGTCAGCGAATCATAAAACAGACCGACACGTCCCCTGATTTTGTGATTGGCTACAACAACAACTCCAACGTTCGATCCAAAGACCAACTCGAAACAAAATTCACCAATGAAATTGATCAAACACCATTGAATGGCAATGTACATTATGACCGTAATTACATGGCTATTCCCGACGAATTTAATTCCGCAAATCAAAATGGCCACTGTCCAGCTCATACTACCCCCCTGTCAAACGGCGTCACAACAGGTGTCGAACCGTCTTTCGATGGACCAACTCCGCCAGATCCTCCTGAAGATTACGTCCGACGGAACCGGAAATTCTTCAATTACCTTAAAACGCCGCATGAAAACAATTTGGATAACATCGGAACCGGATATGACGGTCACAAACAATTAGCGCTAGAACGTGAATCGAGCGGGTACAGCACCAGTAGCAGCACCGGAAGCTTTAATCGGTATGGAAAATTTGGAATAACCGAGGGAACAGTCTCAAGTAATTTAACGAAGACAAACGGAGGCTCAAATAAGGCTGCAAAATGTGGATCCGAGATGTCGAATGGCATACCAGAACCAAACATCACTACTGCAAAAGTTCGCCAGCTGAATAATTTGAATCATTGCCCGTTGTGGTAAATTGTTTTTTGGCTTTGCTTTGCGCAAACAAACATTATTGGTGTTGGGTGTATATAATATTTGTGGGGTGGCGTATAATGTCTATTTGTGTTACTGGCAAGCCCCAGACTAAACCTGCTTAGCGTTTTCTGTACCCACGGACGGTTAGACGGGGCTGTGGCTAAAAATAGCTCGGGGTACACCTCCGTGCTTAGCGCTTTCTATACCAAGGGTTAGAGGTGGCTGGGACTAAAAATGGCTCAGGGTTTAAGAAGACAAATTCAATTTTTAAGACTTTCCAAAATCCAAACCTAAAGTTATTTTTGAGAAGTTTGATTCAGAGTTGAAACTGGGCCGCACCATACATGACCAATATGTTGTGAACCCTTAGATTCAGACTAATTCAAATCTTTGACTAATCCAAAAATAAAACTAACCCTTTAAACAAGAGTGCGCATAAGCGTAGCCACCGTAACCGGTGAATAAATCTTCCCTTTATCGGAAGTAAACCCCTAAACCTAAGTAAAATCTAAAATATTTTACACTTCACTCCACATTTGAAACTAAATGCTTAGGCTCAATCGTAGGCTTAGGAGAAGGCTTGGACAAAGCTTTAGGCTTATGCTTATCTGTGCTTTATCTTAAATCTGAGCCAAAACCTAAGACTGAACTTGTGAGCAAGGGGAGTGTACAAAAGTATAAATCCTAGCCTAGCACTAAACGTAAGCCTAAACTTTTTTTATTACTGGCAAAAACTTACTTGAGTTGCAAACGTCAACAACTTTTCAGTGCACAAATATTGCAGTATAACACTGTTTGTTTTGCAGTTACCTTTTTAGTGAAATATTTATTTTTTCAAAAAATTATCTTAATTTATTTTTAAATGACAAGTTTACGCCCATAGCCGGGAAAACGCTTCGCGAGATTTGCCGTACCGATTACATGGATCCAGATGTGGTCCATTCGAGGCCTCATGCGACCGCCGAAGCCCGTCCTGGTTGGCGGAGGACTCCGTGCCGTTCATTGAGACCCTGTTAACGGTATAAGATCGTAATCGAATTCATTATTTACTTGAAAAGAAAAATTTTGAGTACTGCTACAGATTCAACACTTTTAAAACGTATTAAAGTGTTAAAATAGCTAGAATTTAGTGTAATTTTTGTGATTGCGTCTGAAGATTCGACAATGTCAATTTGACTGAGGACTCCTAAGAAATATTGGCTTCTTCCAAGAGAATAGATTTAGGGGGGTGATTGCTTCGGCTGTATTTACACCACTTCTACTCTGTAAAAGCTTAAACTAACTTGATTTAAGCTTAAGCTCTTACTGAACTCTTAGATACACGGATGCACTTGTTACTTTAATCTAAAAATAAGTTTACTTAATCTCGTATTAAGCTTAAAAACACATTAGTTTAAGTAAAACTTAAAATTCTAGTTTAGTTAGTCCGTCCAGCCATTTAAGTTTTACTTAAACTGATATTCACTAAAATCACCCCCACCCTGGCTACGCCTTGCCGACATGTTATCGAAAAATTAGCGACTAGGTACTGCGTATTTGAAAAATAACCTAAAGACGACACAAACAAGATAAAAGTAACCGATAAATGTAAAACTACTTCTCTTGTGTAAATAAAATTAAATCATATATTTAATTTTTTGTTCTATGCCAAGAAATAGGTGTTTTTCCGGCACTTGTAAAGATCAGGTGTAGAACGTTTTTTGCAGGACTGCAATAGACTAAGGTTAAACATTGACCTTTTTTTTGCTCATAGGCTTTGGGGAATAAAATAGCGATATGCAATAATTTGCGTATATTTTGTGCGGTTTTGCTTTTTATTTTTGTTTCATCATATACTGCTTTTTTCACTGCCTTTCTAATATTTGTTATTGTTAATTTATGTTATTAATATAATAAAACTGCAAATGTGTTAAATCCCAACACAATTCACGAAAATGTGTCAAAAACAAGACAATAGTTATATAATAACAGCACTAAGCGAGAGCCTTGCGAAATGGTAAGACTTATCCTTAATGCTGCCTCATGGTTTAAAACGGGTATACTAAAAATTAAATAATTCTATTAATAACTACCGTTTTTCTGCTGGACTGCAATAGAGTAAGCTTAAGGTTTAGTTTATCGCTGTGGCTTAGGTTTTGGGCAAATCATTAATATGGTTCTCAATGAGCTACAGTTGTTGCTTAACAGAACTGCATTTCGATTGGACAAGCGCAGCTTACTCTGGTAACTAGCAGGAGCGCATACAAAGAGGAATAAGGGGACAAATCTCATCAAAATTTATAGAAAAACTTGAAAAAATATTTTTAACAAGAGCTGTAGAATAACCTAAAAATTTTAAAAAATTTTCTCGCAGCCTACGATCGCCTACAAAAAACGTTTAGACGTGGCTGTCCTCTTTCGACATAAAATCCACGGCTACGCTACTGACAACCTCTCGTTTCGGTAGTCCCTTAAAAGTCTGCAAAACCTCACTCTTGCAACAATTACACACCTGAAACACTAAAGAAATGCGTGTAAAGTACACATTCATCAATTGCTACATGTTAGCATTTAGTGGCGGATAACAAAAATTTGCAACAAGGACGCGTGCGATATATAAAATATTGACAAAACTTCACGAGCGACGCGATCGAGAAGCTAAACACAATTTTAGTACTAAATCTTAGTACAGCATTTTTGGTTTTGATTCTTGTTGATGGCCTGTTGACCGCCTCCCGTTGAATCAACGTCAGTATTTTTACTTTGAACATCACGTGAAAGACGAGGCTTTTTCCATTTGTTAACGTTAAGATTGCAAACTTATTTCTTTATATAGAAAATGTACAAGTTTTTCGAAAGTTGTTTGTTGTTGTTGTATTTTAAGTATATTTTATACGGTGTTTAAATATTTTTACTTTGAGTTGAAAATGTAAATCTGTTTAGAGACTGTAAAGATTTCTTGTATTCGACAGTTATACGACTTTTGTACTGACGGATCCAGAGGGTCCCGCCCAGGCTGTCGTCAACAGGGATCAAAACCAAAAATTAGTTATTTAATATTTTCAAAATTGAGTTTGTCTTCTTGAGCTTGCCATGCTCAATTTGTTCTACAAGCTGTTTTCACCCGTAAGAAATTTATGCTGCAACTTTGAAACCGATTTTTTGAAATTTAGAAGGTTTAAACCGATAGTGAACCCGTTTATACTGTAGCAGACTTACTTTGAAGAAATTTAGCCTTTAAAAGTTGGACGAACGAATAAAAGATGCTGGTGGAGTGCTTCCTGCGTATATTTATATACCAGGGTACAGCCAACTATCTGCTTCTGGCTCGACAGCGCCAGCCACGGGCGTAGCTACAGAGGCTTCAAGTTTCTGTCCTCATTTGAGATTTATCTAGGAAGGTTTTTAGACACAGTTTCATACTTCAGCACACAATCCCACTTCTAAATTTATATTTAACGTAACCTCCTTTTCTAAAACCCGGCTGCGCCCATATAACCGCCACTACAATCTATACACTGTAAATTCTAGCGAATTGATTTTAATTCAGAATGCGTTGAATCACTGAGTCTGAACTAGGTCTTTCAGGACTCAGTATTCTGAATTGATTGGACTCACTCTGAGTTATTAATTTTAATCAACTCAACTGGAATTAAATCAGTACAGAGTCAGTTGATATTACTGTTGTTAACTCGGCAATAGCCACTCGTTCTGAGTTGATCAATAAACTCACCGGATTTAATACAGTGTGGTTGCGGGCTTGAAAAACACGCCGTCTAAGGCTCCAATTTTTATATCGAAAATTTATTTCAAAGCGATGGAATATGTTATTCTATAATTATTCACATAAATAATTATTTTAAAATGGAACAAATTATTAAACATATGAACATTATTGCAACGTTGTCGGTGGCTCGAATCATTCTGTTGTATGTAGTGAGTATGTATAATAAAGTCTTGTTTTACCTGACGTCAGTTTCAGTTTGAACGACCGCCAAAGCAGCCACTCCCCGTAACCTCATTTAGGAAACCTTTCTAATCGTCCTGCACCCATACTTCTGGGGGCCCACCCTCACAAGACTTTGAACAAAAAACAGCCGTTAATATTCATCAGAATTTGAAAACAATGTTGACCACCGCAAGGGGCCCCGCCCTGGAATTTTAGGGGTCCACCGTAGCCCGCTCCGGCACTGGCTTTTACACTTTGTTGTATGAATAATTTTTATTTCCTCAGAAATCCAAATTTGAGCTAGAATTCAAATGTAGAGGCGTTCTCTATCTCCATTCAGCTGTAGAAATTTCCCGCGGAAGCCCGAGGCGAGTTTATGTTTGTTCAGGTTTTGTGCTACGCACGTGCATTATAATTGTTAAACATTGTGCATTCTGCATTGTGTTTATACTTTGTCGCACGCACGCAGTTTGCCATTAGTTGCTGACAGTAAACTCTATGCAGGGAACGGGTATGTAGACAATAACTGGCAAATATTTTTCGTTGAGGTATGTGAATCCAATTATGGGCATAGAAAAATATATTTCAATTCAAACTTTCTGAACAGAAAAAAAAAACTTAGCAGTTTTCAAAATAAGCTTCACACGCAATTTTGGCATTACAGTAAATATATACAGTTTCCTTTTCGAAAATCTATAGGAACAGTCATTGTTCAGTATCTCTCCTTCTGCGAATTAAGGTTAACTTTCGCAATGGCGGATCCATGGGGGGACACCCCGGCCGTGCCCCCCCCCAACAGCATCTCGACAAAAATTATATAGCAATTTTGTGACAATAGTTCGCGGTTTGTGCATGGGTCAAAAGTAAGTTATTACCTGTGAAATTTTGGCCCACCCCATTTTGAGATCCTGGATCCGCCACTGAACTTTCGTTTATATTTCATGGTCTCAACTTGGCGTTCTGTGCAGCAAACAACCAACCAAAACGCGTCGTTTCGAACGGTCCGTATAACGAACGTAATACTCCAATGCTATCGGATAAGTATGATCCTGATACATTTCGGTGCCCGCAAACGGCATTGCAACCACACGATTCGTTGTTTTCAAACCGAAACGGCAATGGGAACAGGAATCGGAACAGAAACGCAAACGGAAACGCAAAGCGAAACCGGAAATGCCGCCCTGGGCCTGGAATTACGGCTACGTCGTGTAAATTTGATGGGGTGTTGCTTGGTGTGGTGTGGGTGGGGGGTTGGGTTTCTTTTGTGGTGTTGGGGGTGGTGGTGGTTTGTGTTGTGGTTTTTTCTGGGTTCTGTTGGTTTGGGTTTCTTTTTGGTCTGTGGTTGTTTGTTTGGTTGTGTGTGTCGGCGGTTGTTGGGCTTCTTGGTTTCGGGGGGTTGCTTTTTGTGTTTCTCTCTTGGCCTCCGCGGACGGGGTGGCGGGGGGGGGCGCGGGGGGGGGGGGGATGGGGTGGGGGGGCGTGTGGGGGGTTCCTTCCCCCCTCTCTGCTGGGGCGCGTGGCTGACGGGGTGTGTGGTCGGGGTGTTGCTGCTTGCCTCTGCCGCTCGCTTTGCGTTGCGGTCTGGTGGATTAACTGTTGGGCGGCGGGGTTGCTGCGTTGCGTGTGTGGGCGGGGCGGGGGAGTCTTTCTGCGCTTTGGTGTTTTGTGTTCTTCTCTCCTGCGCCCCTCGGTCTTTCTTGTTTTTGTGGGCGAAAATGTCTCACTTATTCCGGATATATGGAGCCAATTCATTCCCTGGCCGCTCCCGCAGGTAGACTAAGACAGCTGGTTGAAGCTGAACCCGCTTGTAGCGTCAACTCGGGCTGCCACTATGTGTATTGGTGATGTTCAGATATATCCGCTCCCGAAAGTTATGATAGGGACAAGGTCAAAGCACTTAAAAGGTTTTAAAACAACCTTCTGGATCCTAGAGGTCAACCAATTCTTTTAAATCAGATTATCGGTAAACCCTCTTGAACTGAAATCCTGGCTGGGCGCGTTGATTCCGCTACAATGACACTTATTTCAGTCAAAGATCCAGGATCAAATGCAATGTCGACCCTGTTCAGTCCGCCGATGCTGGAAGCAATAGTGTCGCATGACAACTTTGGTGTTAAACAAGTACGGCTGGTCTGTCACGGTCCGTTCAAACCTTACTTGACTTTGTTTCGCTGGTTTCGAAACGGAAACCAATTCGCCGAAATGGGCGGTGTTCTTGGCGCCGAACAACTTTTACGGCTTGGCGCCAAACGGTCTCAGTATGGTAAATTCAGTTGCCGAATAATTCGGTCTGATTTGCTTACGAATGACCAGTATAATGACGCGCTGGAGCACGAAAATGCATGGTTGCAGTCGAATGAAATCACAATTACACGTAAGTTTGCCCATTGAGGACTGGGGGGGGGGGGGCTTGCGAAGGTTCAATACAAAGCAGGTATCGGTGCGATATTTTCCCGAGACGTATTTGAAAAGACGAAAAAATTTACTTTTAAAGGCTGAGCCTCATTATGGACGCCACTCTTGGGTTACGAGCAAAAATTTTGCACATATTTTAACAAGCGTTTTCTTTCAATCTAAGTCGTGGTTACGCACTGCCTTTGAGGTATTGGCGGTATTCTTTTCAAATATTTTAATGTCCGTACGGTGTCGAAAGTCGCCAGCACAGTACCATAACGCACGTGTATTGTGCTGCATGGTTAACAAGAAATTATATCAACGAGCGAAACAAATTAAGTAATGTAGTGACCCGAATACGAGGGGGACTGATATTTATTTGGCCTCTCGAGAGGTACCCTTCTTGTTATCGGTTACGGACTGTTATTTATTTTCAACCGCCACCCTTCGTTTACTGATATATATCCGTTGTTGCAGCTATCCATGGAATTAAACATTTATTTGTCTTGTGTCAATAGCTTGAGCGTTAATGCAATGGTAACATAAAATTAGGAATGTACTTTCAAAACTTAAATACATTTAAAGTTTTGAACTCAACTATATTTGGTCCTGGAGTCATTTGTGCGTTACAATTATGGATAATTGACATTTATGGACTATAATTTCGGTTTAGGGGCTCTATCTGCTTACGGACTCTTATTAGGGATACGGACTCCTTATGATTGGGACTGAAAATGGGGACCCCCTACTAACCTGGATATATATTCTGTAATGAGCATATATAGTACCCATTACCAGTTTATTGATAAGTTAGGGTTGAGCTATACTTTTTTAATTATTTTATTGCCGTCCAGAGCCAGAGCCGTCGGTCATCGTCTGGCGACGACGGACATCGTGTGACACTTAACGTATGGGAACGGACGGTGACAGACGGCGCTGTACGGTGACGGACGGCGTCGTACGGATGACGGACCGCAACGCACGACAAGTATAGCGCAACCCTTATTCAACCAATCAGAAAGCGCGGTTACAATGCAGATTTAAAAACCTACACAGAGGCATGGCAAACCGAGCAAGAAAATTTTTGCTAAAATTTAAGGCTCGAGAATATATCCTCTACGCTTGTATGCGACCCTCGATACTCCAATAGTGGACTAGTCTCTTTTTGACAATCTGCATTTGGCGTTTCAGGGAACACAAAAGTTTCTCCGCTGCTACGTTGCCCCCAGAATAGCTTTCATGCACCATGTGGATGCTCTCGGCAGTGTGGCGAACCATCATGCAGACCGTATTGCAGTGTTGAAGGCATTTGTGCATGCAAAGATGGTTATGTGTTTTCGAAAACCCAGTGCATTCCAGAACAAAGTTGCAAATTTTCTGAAAGTTAGTCCAAACTGGAATGTAATTGCAGAACTATGGGCCCATGTATAGAACAGACCCTTCCCAATTTCCAGGGTAATATACGTGGATTTTGGGAGGAAACTCTTCAGTACATGGGCTGAACTATGCGTGCGTAATTTGCCTTTTTGCGCGTAGCGTAGACTATGAGCAAATAAAGCGCAAATTGCATACGCGAAATAATACACACTAGCTGGGTAAAAGCGCATTTACTTAATGAATTTGTCAGGTTTGCAAAAGTAAATGCTTACGTCGAAGACTAATTGTTGATGTACGATGTAACAGTGATGGCAAACTAATCACAGAATAAGTCAGATTGTAGATTCGTGGCACCTCTTTAATATAGAAACAATACTAAATAGCCCTAGTTATAGAGCTGATGTAAAATCAGCATATATGTGCTTTCGTTTCCTATGTTAAAGATAGTAAACTGAAAATTTTTTCGCTTAAATATAGTAAACTGAAAATTTTTCGCTCAACCCTTTCTCACATGAATATTTTCTATTTCCCCTGAGACCTACTTTTATGCTAGGATTCGAACTCCAGTGACTGGAGTGGGAGGCGTATACCATCACCAGTCAGCTATAGGAGCTTGACGCTCGAGCCCGAGATGGGTCTCACGTCTTGTGGTGATTTAGTACAATGCATACGTGTCGCAACTGTTAAACACGGCGCGATATATATTATTTAACGTATACACAGTGCGCTGAGTTGTCTATAAGCAACTCAATGTGAGAAGGGATTAAGTTATAAAGTAAACTACTTAAGCATTACTTAAGAAAATACTTAAGGTAGATTTTAGAAACTCAGCCATCGAACAGTGTTAAGATCAATCACTGCGAATATATTCAGCACAAATTCTTCACAAGACGTGAGAGCTGTCGACGTGCTCAAGCTTGAAGCTATATTATAGTCGAGCCGCATGGTAAGTTAGAATCCAAAGCTGAAATTAGATCTCAGCGTAAAATTGATAATATTCGTGCGGAAACCGGGCAAAAATTTGGAGAAAATCCATCCAGTCACAGGTTTCGAGTTGATATTTTTAGAAAAAAGCTGCTCTGGACGAAACGAACAGTTCACGGATTGCGGATTCAAATGCACTTGTAACGAATGGAAAGCCCGCAATGAACAATGCTCGATTATTTGTGCTGATCATTCGCCGTTGTGCGTCTGCAAAGACGGTTTTGTTCGCGACCGGCGCGGCGGAAAGTGCATTTCCAAATCTGAATGCCGCCAGAGGATTCCGAGCTTCGAATGGTGATGTTTGAAATTCAGCAAAATTTTTTGTGTTTGACTTTCCGTTCTTTTGCGCATATTTTTAGATCCGCAATTGCACAAGGTCGTCAGTTTGGAAACCCTTATCGCTAACTAATGATAGCTGTTATATACATTTAAGAATATACTTCCTATCGTATTGTAATAACAAATTTTGGAACTCCATAATTCAGTAAGTTATTCTATAGGATGTATCCCGATTCCTTCTGTTCCCCAAAACTTCCGGTTGTTTATTTGCACCTACAATCCCCGTTAGTATAAACTCTTAGCCGTTTGAATTTCATACGAAGCGTATAGTTGGTTTTAGCAGAATGGGACAATAATTGCCAATTTTTAGCTCCAGTCTTTCTCGAATGAATTAGACAAGTTTGGACTGAAATGTAAATTCGAGTTTGGAACTCGCGAGTTCCATGAGTAAAGCGTGTATCAGTACTGCTCGCGTTGGGACACCCACGACTAGTCAATGTATTAAGCAGTAGCCTGCCCACTGAGATGCGAGAGCCTGGGAGGCTTAGACTTGGACATAGACTTCGGCTTAGGATTAGTATTAGACTTATGTTTAGACCTCCGCTTAGTCTAAGACTTCGGTTCATGCCTAGGCTTAGGTATAGGCTTGCTTACGCTTAGGCTTAGGTTAAGGCTTTAAATTAATTAACAAGGAGCTAAAATTTGTGTGCATTGTTTATTAAAAATTTTAACAATTGAAATTATAAATTATTCAAATTATTTTTTCGCTGCGATTCGATACTGATTCAGTCTACGACATAGCGATTTTGGAATGCATTGTTTTTCGAATCCAGACCGCACGTAACCATCGTCGCAAACACAAATCTGACCCCCGAAAGTGCACGCAACAGGACAGTTGCCGTTGTTCGCAGTGTAGTCATCGCAGTCGCAAATTTCACCACAAAACGCGCAGTGCTCGTGTGGCCAGTGACAGTTTGATGCGCAGTCTGGGTCCATCAACAATATTATATTTTTTACATTTTACCTCACCGACAGTGCCCGTAGCCAGCGCAACTTGCTAGGAGGGCTAAAAACTTGTCATGAGGGGCATACAAGGGGTTTCAATGACTTACAAGCAAGGTTGAAATTTTTCTGGGATGGGCGAACTAGTCACAGGAAAAATTAACTATGTTTATCATCACTTTTCTGCATGAATATTTTCTATTTCGTCTGAAATCAAACACGAAGCTGGGATTTGAGTTCGGAACTCTCGCATGAAAAATTTACAGCTGGACTGTTCAAAATGAATTCCGCTTTCGATTTTTAAACTTTCGTTTACACGCCCTTTTTTGAAACTGCAATACAAATTGTAAGGTAGTCGCGGATCTAGGAGACCTAGGCGACAATCTACATCATTGAGATAAAGCCCGTTAATTTTAGGGACGTAACAGTGATTAAGCGTAAACCTAAGCCTAAACCTAAGCCTTACAAAAGTGTGTTCCAATGCCTAAGCCTAAGCCTAAACCTAAACCTAAGCGAAAAAATGTAATCCAGAATCTAAACCTACTCTTTTATAGACCCATCAGAAACCTGGAGGCCCTTTAAGTTCCATCACTGCATTACTTTTGTTTCGACCCCTCGTTACTTGGACACATGATTGTTACAATATTATCACAAACCAACCGAAGCTAAAATTCGGTATTTTAGTATTTTACGCATTTTATAAACAATGCGTTTAGCTTCTCGCTCACAGCTTTTATTTTGGTTGCCTATGGTTAATGCGGTCAGGGTATAAAACGCGAAAACAAATGGCGTATCGGACGGGTCCCAGGGATATTGATTTTTCACCGGACTGATACAAAATAGTCGTTTATTATCACAAAAGCGGTGCTTGGCTTTTCGCTTGCTTCGTTCGCTAATTATTGTCACTGTATTAAACAAGCCTCCCACTCGCAAATATTTCACGATGCACAACACATTTCACTACCGAAATTCACCACGTTTACTTTTAAGGGCGTAACGTTTTCTCGCAGGACTTCGATAGAATTGGCTTAGGCTTTAAGCCAATTTTTTTGGTTACGCTTGTCCCCAGAGATGGGAGCCTCGGTCTCGGTCTTGGTTTTTGAGTCCCGGTTTTAGACTCTCGGTGGTTTGGAACCAAAACCAGAAGTCGAGGATTTAGCAGACGTGTGGTTGCATTATTACACTAAGTGATACATGATGAGTCAAATTTCGCTGCGAATCTATGAATTTTTATAGTTACGCCATAATTATGAGCAGATATTACGAAAACAACACAAAAAACTATAAAAACACAAAAATACGAAAAAACCTTTTGAAATAATTTATTTTGAAAATTTTAATTTTTTTTCGGTGATGACCATAAACTGACCGGGACTTTTCATGGCCGGTCTAACCGAGATTGCCCATCTCTGTTATCCTCAGGTAAAGCGTAGCCATAGTTGTCGCTTTAACCTCATTCTGAGGGTGATGCTCATTATTTGGAGTATGCTTATACTACTGTTAAGCCCCTCAATTGAACAGCGGTTCCAAGGAGACCGGAATAAATTTCACTCCTCGAATCCCAGCATCTGAAATGATCGACTTACCACCGTTATCACTCGGATTTTGGCAATCTTCTTTGCGGACACACTCGCCACCCGCATAATCAAGCACATACCCCCTATTGCAACTGCACGTATGTCGAGAATTGCACTCGCGTTTGCATTGCCCAGCCAAATATTGGTCGCACGTACACTGCTCACTGCATAACTGACACAATCGGTGTCGTCCAGTGCAACGCAGTCGACATCCTGAAATACCAAATTACAAAATTTTGGCTTTTGTACACTTTCCTCAACATTTACGTTTTGAGTTAGGCTTAGGAAAAAGGCTTACTTATACTTATGTAATCGTTTGCATACAACCAAGCCTGCAAATTAGACCGTAAATGCGGGGGCCAGTGTAAACGAGTCCATGTTTTAGCGCCGGTGAAGTATACTTTTTATATCCCTAACATACGTTTCGGTTCAGAATTGATTCATCTTGAGCCTGTGCCGACGCTAGGTTTGTTACTTTTGGAACCGTCTCGTGTTCTGGTGGGTGTGTTAGATTTAGTTTAGATTTTATACTATATATTTTTTGCCTGCATTTAGGCTTGGGTTTACATTTTTAGGCTTAGGCTTAAGAATATAGTTTAATTTAGAGGTACGTCCCTAATAGTGACAATGGCCCAAAAATATACAATTCGATTATATTTCGAAGGAGGATCGAAGGAAGTGTACAAAAATCCGCGTGTTTATCATGGCAATTGATTTAATTCAACTTACTTTGTAAATTCTGCAACGATCGCGTCGAAGCAGAGGCCCAAAACACAAAAACCACCAAAAACACTACACAAATCCTAATAATCATAATTAAATCTGTTCGATCAATCGATAAATATTTAGCTAAAATATTCGTTCAAAAGATTACACCACAAATTGAAAGTAAGTATAACCGAAAAATTTTAATTTGCATAAACCTGTTGGTTCCATATTTTAACTCTTTTTCTTGTTTGCTGCCTGCAGGTATGTATATATAGCCAGCGGAAGGTTGTTATGGAGTCTGCATACTTCTCTCATGACTAATCTATAGAACAGTGCCGTTACAGGACTACAAGCATATAGTTAAAGCCTAACCGCAAGAATGAACTATTACCCAAGCTTAAGCTCAAGCAGAAGAATGAGTCTAAAGCTTAAGTTTACTCTATGGCATTCCTGCAGAAAAACGTTCGGCACCTAACCATTATATAGGATTCTCTCATAAAAAAGTACAACTTTTGACACTTTATCTTGACCAGATACTTTTACTGCAACCGGATACCAAACTTTTATGTTACTGAACCTGAATTGGAATATTTCACGATCTTTAAAGCAGTCCACGGCTTATATGCCCTTTACTACATTTGTGTTTAAACCTAGGCTTATGAAAAGGTTTCTGTGTTTTGCCAAAGGCTAATCCGTTGGTCTAAGCGTTTGCCTGAGCGTAAATCGTTAAACGTAACCAGGTATGTGGGAAATCTTTGTAAAAGCCCAAGCCCCCTATTAATTCGAAATTCTGCCACGTGTCTGGAGATACTTGCAGATGCTAATTTCAAACAGACCTTTCCGTACAGAAATGCCATTCGTTCAATAGACTTTTTGCAAACGGTGCAGTAACCAGTTGAAAATGTAAAGTAGTTGTAGCTTGGGAAAGCGGTTTGCTCTTAACGAATTTTCAACAAGAAACGAAAAGTCGGGGTCTGGCACAGTCTCCCACACTTGTAAAGTTATGGGTTTTAGGCTTAGGAAAAGGCCTAGACTTCGGCGCAGGTAGTCTTTTCCAGCACCTAAACCACAGACCAAATATATGCATAAGTGTCGGAAAATTGGTACGAGGCAGGGTGCAACCGGAGGTGAAAAGTACCACCCCGGAGGTCAACAAAATTTGCCGGAACCGGAGGTGAAGCCGGAGATAAGGCGAAATTATATAGTTAAACAATGTTTATTTTCTATTTTAGCAAATATCAGTGATGTGTTGATAAATGTTTCGGTTTTTATGCTTTATTTTTAATAACGAACTTCGGTAATTTTTTCCTCAAAATTGCACCAAAAGCTAAAGCGCATACATTAGTTGCTTTGGTTAGAGTATAGATTAGAGTCGTAACAGTAACATAAGCATATTCCTAAACTTAAACCCTAAGCACAAGTCTAAGCGCAAGGACAAGCCTATATCTCTAAACAAAAAATTCTCAAGAGATTAAGCTTGCCCATTACAGTCCCGCAGAACAACGGTCCGCTCCTTATCTACAGATACGATCCGGTTGCGTTTGATAACCTCTCACTATTTTAAACTGTATTTTAAATTAAAGTTTTGCGAAAGGGCAATTGTTGTGGATATAGATTGCAACTCTAAGCTGGCATCTAAACAGGCTCCGAGTCATACGCTGATGTGCTCAAGAGAAAAACTTCTAACCATGGTCTAAACAGATTGTAAAAATAACGGAAACCAAAATCGAACGCTAACAGCGTTATATATATGTCAGCCAGTACAATTGAGGCATGCAACATATAAAATAAACTAGGGTTTTAAAAGATTTAGGCAAAATAACAAATGGGCACAATACTTTGAAGGTTTTAAATTAATTCCGTCATTTTTTATTTCAAATTGAACAATTACAGCACATTTGCATTGAAAACCTGAACGATTTACAAGCGATTTACAAATACTTAAGTGTGAGCGAACATTTTAAAATGAAAAGAAATTTCTCATATTTCCCTAACGGAAACGGACACCATTTTATACCGGAAACTGATCACAATTCAAAGGAAGTTGTTAATTAGGATCTTTAGTGAACTATTATAGTTACAATCTGACCAGTTGCACCGAATGTGGTTGTGATTTGGGTTTTGTGGCTATACATATATATGTAATGTTTATGTTTAAATCAGTTTGTCTCTGAAATATTAATTTAAGAAACTTTTAATGTTAACAAAATTAATCGAGAACACGACGTTATTGGCTAGAATTGGTAGTGAAATCCTACCGTATCCATGTAAGTATAGAACCAGTCCCGGTCTGTAAACGTAAGGTTTAGTCCTTCATTCAATGTTTAACTTCAGTTTTTCAACTTAGGTTCAGGTTTGGACCACGTTTCAAGCGTAGGCATCAGGTCTACGAAAAAATTTCAATTCATTCAATCAATGTTTAATTTGGTTTTTCAGCTTAGGTTCATATTTAGAAAAGGTTTCCAGCTAATACTTCAGGCTTAGGCTAAGATTTAAATTCAAGCTTTGCAATCAAGCCGTGTTCTGTACGAGGGCAGACAAAAGTGAACTGTCAAACAAAGTTTTTATTCAAATGTTTAATATTATTACTATTATTTAATTTATACGCAAATTAAAATTAAAAACAAACTAATTTGAGTAAAATCAATTTTCGGTTTATTGTTGCGCATGTGTTGCTTGATGGTTTTCATTTGACGGTTTTTTGACAGCTATACATTTTGGCGTATACATTGACTAATGCTTTTTCTTCAGCTGAAATAAAATAAAAATAATCATTTTTATTTTAATTGAATGAAAACAAAGTATTTTAAGGCAACCAATTAGTCGCTGGCTTGATTAGCAGATTTTGTCCTGACATATGCGCAACAAGTGCATAAACGTATTTAGCGGGGTATAGAAGGGATATATTTTCATTAAATACGTCCTGCACTTGTGTATATGTGATAGGACAAAATTTGCTATTCTGGTCAACTGCGTCCAGATTTTGTCCTGACATATACAACAAGTGTATAAACGGATTTAACGGGGGGTATAGAAGAGATATATTTCCATTAAATACGTCCTGTACTTGTGTATATGTGGTAGGACAAAATTTGCTATTCCGGTCAACGGCTACCACATTTTGTCCTGCGCTGCAATATATGCAACAAATATAGATGTATATTTAAGGCGGGATAGAAGGAACAGATTTTTTTTAAACTCTTAGGAAGACTCGAAAACAGAGTTTTGCAGGTTTAAAATACCTGCAGAGGTCAAAAAATTGTTCTCGCTCGCTACGCTCGCTTGTTGAAAACATACACGAAATTATCTTGTTCCGAAACGAAATTATGTCTCTACGCGCGTGAACAAGTGTCCAAAATCAAGACAATATCTTAGCATAGGCATAAGCCATGGACCGCCAATTTTGCGGCTTAGTACAGCAAAGGTCACATGATCAATGATCTGTACTTGAGCAGACATCGCAAGTACATCTTTTGACAAAAAGGGATTTTTTTATAAAACAAAACAATACAGACTGACTTACCGTAATTTTTCCGGCTGAAAACAGAAAAATGTACGCGTAAATAAATATATATATTTACATATAAGTATTTGGCGCATAGAACGGGTGATTATGTTCAAGGAAAAACCTTTTTATACAAGCTTCACAATATGACTGGCTGGATCTTAGGAGCAATCACTTGTTGTGTTCAATGAGACTCGAAATGAAATTCTGGTTACGATAGCGAAATATGCTGCTGGCACTTAAGAAATTTACCATTTTATAAATCTAAGGTAGTGACCTGATAAGAGGGGTCCTCATTCTGAGTCCCAATCGATAAGAGCCTGTATTCCTATTTGAAGTCCTCGACCCGAATTCTCACATGTGTGTAGCAGCAATCGCTAGTTGGCGATAGATCCTATAACTTTGGAACCAGCGCTTGGTGAGGTTCGATTTTCAGCACATGGTTCACTTTGGATTACCCTATTTCCGTACCAATTTTCAGATGTACAATGGCAGATGCTCGTCGACAGTTTGAAAACCTATCGCTAACTGATCATAGGTGCTATACACATTTGAGGATATGAGCCGTGCTTCCAGTAAAAAATAAATCGAGATAATATCAAATTAATTGAACGAACATACGAACAAATTTACTGCAAAATTATTCGCTTACCGGCGACAAGTTTAAGAATAGCATGTTTAACGTCAAATTTTGATGCAAATCCGGCCTTAAAATAGAAAGAATATGACTAGAGTTAGCTCTTCCCATCCACCCAAATCCAATTATTAAAGTTTAGGTATCAAATACAACGCGTTGCATCACCTGACATACTGTGCACTGTGTAGTATTTCGTTTTTCTACAAGCTTTTGCACTGAGTTTACATATTTGACACTACAGTTATACGAGAAATATTTGCTTAAAATGAAAAATTTAAAATTTGATAAAAGTAAAATCTATACTTAAATTTAAAAATATTCAGATGAAACTTTAGCGTTATTTTCCCACAGTCTTTCTGCAGTTTTATCCACGCACACCGTTTAGAATATTTAGGTTGGGATGTGAAAGTTGGTTGCATTCCATAAAATTTTAAATAATTTTAATACTGCAGCTGAAAAAGTTACATTTTTCTACTCTGTAAATTTATTCTACAAAAAATGCTGAAAAATTCCAACGTGGATGCAGGTGCACTCCGTTGTATATAGCTACCGGTGCCCATGCTTTTATAACGAGGGTTTCAGATCATGGTAAACACACTCGTCCGGTTTAAATGCTTAAGTATTAAGACATGAAACCGTGGACGTTGCAAAACAATGAATATAAAAGTTTTCAGGGTTGCAAAAACGAGCGATAGCGTTGAGAGTCGTCATTTTCCACTGCGGATATCTTTTCTGTCCCTCGCCATATTTTTTCACATCATTAAAACAATTCTGTCAGAAAAATTTTTTTCTGGCCCCAAAAATGTTCTTGTACAAGCTGCCCTAACAATTCTTTGTTGCGGCCGTTGGCAGAGTTTCTGGTGCACACTCTGCTAGACATCTACGCATGCAAATTGGCAATTTTAGCAAATTGTTTTGTTTTAAGATTTGAAAATAATTTTAATGTTGTTTATTTGAGTTTACGGATTGAAATATAGTTCAATTATTTTTTCAAAATTTTCAATTTAAACCAACTCACCGGAACTCCTTCAGCTCCAGGTGCTCCTGGGACACCGGTTCTTCCTGGTGGTCCTTTGTCGCCAGCTACGCCCTAGAATTACAATAGTTAACCACAGTTGGTGTACGTTGTTCCGGTTGTTATTGCATCGTTACCAGTCGTGTATACAAGAAGAATAAGAGCGATATATTCCTCAGAAATTTGTAAAAAACTGGTAAAAAACAGTTTTATATTTAAATGATGTAAAACAACTGGCAAAGGTCAAAAAAATTTTGTCGTTCGCTACGCTCACTCGCCAAAATCTTTCAAACGTTGTTTATTTCGAAGTGAAATCTTGGATATGCTACGTGATTTAAGAATCGTAGGTCGAGTATATTCCCCTGATGGTTTTAGAGAGACCGAAAAATGGCAGTTTTACAGCCTTTAGAATATAAAACCCGGTCCCTGTTACAACCTAGAGTTCAATAAGATTGGCATGCTCGATAAGGTTGGTTGCAAAAAAATGTTAAATGAGTTATGTATTTATGAAACGAACTCCTGGATACACCGGCTCTCAGTCCTCGCATTCGCTTACTCTGCAATATTTACTCTTTCGAACAGTTACAAAAATCAGATTTAAACTTACCGGGGGTCCTGGGTAGCCTGGTTTTCCTGGCTTTCCTGTTTGACCCTTAAAAATCAAATATTTTCGCATCGTACACTGAAATATATTTGTCGCAACGCCTGTATTCATAAATGCATGTAGCATTTTTCATAAATTAGCAATATATATGTGCAAAATTTGGAATCTGTGATACAGAACACATCAGCGCATGAGGATCTATTATTAACTGACAAAGGTGCTGCTTGAAAAGCCAAATACGGCTCCAAGTTTGATAGTTTTTATCTGTCTTCTAAACAAACGTCGTTAGAATCGGCCATCGTGATGGTCATTTGCGTCTCATTTAGTCTAACGTATTATCCTAAGCTAAAATGATGATCAACTAAAATTCTATTACTAAACCTGCAAACTTGGTTTATGTGTGTGCGCAGAATGCAAATTTCTACTTTTAACACGGTTTTCATTTCAAATACTGCATGAAATGTTAACAGTTTACTGCATTTAGTATATAAATTAAGAGCAATTTATTGCAAACTTTATGCATGCAATAAATGATCCATGTACAATGTTTAACAATTACACGTATGAGAGTGCGTCAAAATCACCACAACCTGTAAGAGCCCCTTGGGGCTCGATCGTGAAGCTCTTATAGCTGAGCGGCTGTAGCAAACGACTTCTATCTGGCAGACTGGTTACAATTCTTGCTTGAACTTGGATATAAAATGAAAATATTCATTAAAAAGGGTTAAAATTTTAATGTACTTGTGAGCTCTATTATTGGTACAAGTTGAAAAAAGTGGAAAAAATTTTATGTTACAGTTAGTTAAAGACCGATAGCTTACCATTGGTCCTGGTTCGCCCGGGTATCCAGGAAGTCCTGGGTATCCATCAAATCCCTAAAATACAAATACGAAAATGAAAATAATTTAAATGCTGCACTCACGTATACGTTGTATCATTTTTTGATTAATATAGCCAATTTTTGACTCAAGCCACATAAGGGGTTGAATCTTTATCAGCGCATACAAAAGTTATACAGAGGTAGTCGTAGTACTGTTGTGAAAATATAATGTCGAACAATAAAAATAGGATCAAGTGAGACAAGATTTGAGGGTTCTTGTGCTACAACCAGAAAAAGTATTTAAAACATTTACAAAATCCAAAAGGGAAAAGGCAAAAGGTTGATCTTTAAAAATACCCGTCTGGATATGGCCCCGAAACACAAATTTCGAAACCTTTTAGAATAAAGTCTCGTTTTTAAACATTTTTAAATTTAAAACAACAAAAAATTGACGTGTAAAACTTACATCCATACCTGGAAACCCATCATCGCCCTGAAAACAAGCGGTCTTATTTTACAGTTATAAAAATCTACCAAACCGTTACTTTTAACATTGCAATGTGTTTAATTTTTCTTAAAACAATTGAAGTTAAAAATTTGAATAATGGTTTCATAAAATCAAAGTCACATCATATTATAAGGGCCTGTCTACTGAGCTAAATCCTAAACCTAAGTATAAACCTACGGGTAATCCTAAACATAATTCTAATCCTGATCCTAAGGTTAAGCATTCCAGTTTCTAGGCCTGCTGGTTTCCCTCCAGATTTTTATTGACAGGACCAAATATTTACCTTACCGTTTTATCACAAAAAAATTTGTGACGCGGAATATGCGCTCGCTCCACAGAATCCACTAGGGATGCAATGTATAAAAAAATTCTTTTTAAAATACCGAACTTACTGGAAGGCCTTTTTTGCCATGGGCTCCGTCAGGTCCCTAAAAGCAGTATCTATTAATGAAATATAAGCCTATTTTATACTTACCGAGTGGTCTGCAGTTGCATGTTCTCGCTGCAAAAACTTGCACGTGTGAATTAATTAGGCTTAGAATTATTCGCTTTAAAATAATTTCAGATATATACAAAGCGCAACGTTTTTTTGTTCTTAAACATTTCAAGTTCACAACCCAAACTAAACAAACCTTAGCAAAATTTGATGCTAAATTTTGCAAAGGTAACTTACGTGAGGTCCAGCTTCGCCCTGAAATTAGGCAAAACAAAATAACCAGAATACAATGGTGTATAATCTAACATTTGTTTAAAGTTTCGGTAAAAGTTCATTCCGGTTTTTATCAATTTCACCAGTATTCGTTTTCATTATTTTTGCTATCCGTTTACACTCTGCTTAATAGTGAAAAAACCAAACCGGAAACTGTGTCTACTCACATTTCACAGCGTATAAATACCCCTTATTACATAGCTAGTTGGAAGCTGAAGTTGGAATTTTAACTACCAATTCAGGCTGACTATTCTGCATTTCAGGAGCGGATGACGTGCTTTAAAATCAAATTTGTTTAATTTATAGAAAATCACGAAAAAATTTTTTAACATAGAATTGTTTAGTATAAATTTCAATAAATTGTTCAGGGTGCAAAAAATGCCTGCAGGACGAAATACAGTTCCATTCGCACGTCCCATCGTTCGTGTAGTTGTGGCCCAGTAAAACGCAGAAATATATTAAGCTAACAAAATCGTTATTTTTCTGAATTAAAAAGTTGTAAGTCAAAATAATGATATCAATTTCGGAACAATTTGACACTGAAAAAAATAATTAAAAATTTGTGAATTATAACAAAACGTTTTGTTGAATTATTTCAATATTTGAGTTAATTTGTTTAAACAAAATCTCGCACAGAATCAATTTAGAAATAAATCTTACGACCAATCCTGGAGCGCCGCCGTCACCTTTACCGCCTTTTGGTCCTGCTTTGCCTTTGGGGCCCTTAAAAGTCAAATATACCAAGTTTTATCTCCAATGCCAAACTCTGAACAGTAGTTGTCTTCGAGCGAGACTCCTCCAGCGCATGACCGTGCTCAGCGGACCCTCAAACACCTCCTCTTGCGGAAAGGGGCCAATTTAAAAGGCCCCGGCGTTCGAGGCCAAAATGAATTTTATTGTACTTAATGTAAAAACATGCGACACGCGTCCTCCCAGCGAAATATTAAATAATTACAATATGTGCAGGACGTCCGCAAAAATTATATTTAGGGGGCATGGAATAACTTTGGGAGCCCTACAATTGCAAAGTAACATTGTTTACTTTTAGACCGAGTCCATTTGGGGGGGGGCACCAGCCAAATTTGGGGGGAGTGCACGGCTCCCTAATGCACCCAGTGGGGAAGCCCTTAAATATATGTTCAGAGCAAAAGCTTAGATCCCGCCAACATCATTTCATACAGTTGAAAATAACCCTATTTTTTTAATTTAGAGCATCCGAATTTTCGTGTTCGAACAACGCCGAGCATGACCCTGTTTCCGAGTTCACTCCGAAACCGGCATACGATTTTTATTACCTGCTCAGAATCTAGTATTATGTACAAAATTGGTTCGTTTGGCAAGTTTGTACACAATACTAGATTCTGAGCAGGTAATAAAAATCGTATGCCGGTTTCGGAGTGAACTCGGAAACAGGGTCATGCTCGGCGTTTTCCGGACACGAAAATTCGGATGCTCTAAATTAAAAAAATAGGGTTATTTTCAACTGTATGAAATGATGTTGGCGGGATCTAAGCTTTTGCTCTGAAACCGGCATACGATTTTTATTACCTGCTCAGAATCTAGTATTATGTACAAAATTGGTTCGTTTGGCAAGTTTGTACACACAATTTCATAATTACAAATAGTATATTAATTGAGCTGTTCTACACTTTCCTCCAGATATAAAGTTAAGGCTTAGGCTTGCGTTGATATTATAGGCGAATACTAGACAAAGGCTTAGGTACTAATTCGCATTAGGTAGGTTTTTTAATGAATCTAAACTTATGTGTGTGTCTGCGTAATACACGGCTTGCAGGGGCAAATAATAACGCGGTGTACGCAAGTTACTATCAAATATGATTTTTTTCGATTTACATGGCAACCATGCCTATATTGCAACGCTGTATATAGACGCAACATATTGTGGATAATGCACGGTTCTTGTATACTTTTACCCCGCCGTAGGCTTAGGTTTAGGCGCCCACTTTGGCTTTGGTTTGTGACTGTGCTTACCTAAGCCTAAACCTTTGCTTAAGCGTTAAAATAAGCCTAAGCCTGGCTGAGCCCAAAGTCTCAGAGTAATGTATTAATCTTAAATGTAAGGGAAAACTTTACAAGAACCCAATGCGTTACTAATCCGTGGTTGTTACTTTGGGTCCAACGTGCCCAACGGGTCCTTTGGGTCCTTCGTCCCCCTAGAATAATACAATAATTTATATTTCAGTTTTAAACTGAAACAAAACGTGAAATATTTTAAGGGTTGTGCGAGCTTTTTTTTGAACTGTAGCAATCTCTCAGCCGGCTCAAAATACGAGGGGGGGCTAACAAATTTCCATACACTGTAAATTTCAGTAAGTTGATTTTAACTCAGAATGAGTTGAATCACTCAGTCTGAGTTAGGACTATCAGAACTCAGGATATTGAGTTGATTCAATTCATTCTGAGTTAATTAGTCAACTCACCCAGAGTCAATTCAACTCAGAATGAGAATCAACTCAAATCAGAGTGATTAATGTTTACTGATATTAATTCGGAAATAACCAACTCTCTAGTTGAATTGATTTATCAACTCATTGGAATTTACAGTGTAGGGGCATGTAACAATTTGTAGGAATGTTACGGCGATGGGTATATTCATGCTGATTCCATGGGTTGCGAGGTGGAGTGGGGATCACGTTGTGTTTTCGAATGTTAGCTGCGTGTGTCTTAATAAATTACATTTAATACTCACCGTGATTTTGGCCAATGTTACTTTGAAGGGCGAACCATTTTTTCGCAGGACTATAATAGAATAAGCTTACGCTTTGAACTAATTGCACAAGCTTAGGCCTAGCGATAGAATTATCATTATTTGAGGTTTAGGCTTAATAGGCTTAGGATTATGCTTGCATTACTGCTACGCTCATCGAAGTAACATTTGCCGTGATTTTTAGTCAGTCGAAATAGTACGGCAATGTTAGCATTTGGTTATGAAAAGAAGAAAATATTAAGTGAACCAAATGAACTTACCGGTAATCCCACGGGACCTTGTGGACCTGGATTTCCCTGAAATGATAAATTTACGAAAATAATAGGAGCAATTATGTTTTCAAGCAAAACAATTATATATAGAACGATGTTAAAATTGATAGACAACTTGGACGCATCTGCGTTATTAATTAGGAATCCAAAGTGGAAAGGAACAAAAATGATGCACAAACACCCATGTTCTTAAACACTTTCTTTAACATTTAACGGTAAGTCTAATGTTAAGGCAAAATGCTTCTTATTTTCTAAAATTGTCATGACTAAAATGTATTAAATGTCTGACGGTAGTCTAAAACAGATCAAAAATTTGTATCTAAAATGATTTCAAGAAATTACTGTGGGCAATTTATAAGAAACAAATTTCTTCAAACATTTTTTCTGCGTCTAACAATTAGTTTTCAGATTTTATTCAACGTAAACGAGTTTCTAAGATCGAATTTCAAAGATATTTGGGGTTGAGCTCAAACTTTCGCCAACCTTAGTTAACGTGTTTGATGTATTTTATTTTGTAAAATATACCGACTTTGGTTTAGCTATATTTCCCAGTTTTGTAATCAGGTGCCCTGGCAAATCTTTGCTTGTAGCACTTAATTGATAAAAAATCAGCAGAATGAGTCTTAATATTTGAGACATATTTGTCTTATATTTCAGATCTATTTCCGACTGAAAAATTTTACAGTCATTCCTGAAAAGTTTAAAGAAATAAAGCCTGGAACTCAAGATAAATAACATAAGTACCGAGTCTATATTGAGACATAACTGTCTCAAATTCCAGGGAGTATTCCTTGAGAATCACGCAATTTGTTTTGTGTATAGGAAAGCTTTTTCCAAGCCTCTAAACCTATGCGTGTTAAGTATGAAGAAAGTGTGCACAAACTATGAACTCATCAATGTCGGCGGAAGCAAGTAGCCAGGTCACATTGCAAGGGTGGAGTGTGAAATTTTTTGGGAGGGGCATAATACAGGGATTTGTTGTTATTTCCAGGTAAATATGAAATTTTTCCAGGACGACGGCAAATGTTTTGCTGGGAGGCTGAGCTACCTGAATTCCCGTCTGGCTACGGGACGGTGAAAGAACCAAGCAACTAGTTTTTTTGCTGTCTTATTTAGAAATGCCTTAGTCGCAAAACATACCGGAGGTCCAGGGTTTCCTGGAGTTCCTGGATGACCAACGTTTCCGTCAGGGCCTTTCTTTCCCTAAAAACCATATTCGCATGCATACTGAATGTACAGTAATAGCTACAGATGTTCAAACAAGCGAATTATTAATTAAAATTATAAATTTTTGAACAAATAAATATATTAAGAAACTAAACTGGATATCGATAAATGGTAACAATTTTCTTAACAAATACGGAAAATCAATTTTTCACATGCATTATTTTACTCAAATCTATTATGTTTAACCGTTTACCGCTTATGCATATTTTGTATATTTTGTATTTCATTATGAGATCTAAGATTAAACTGGGATTTGCACCTCGAACTTCCTATTCGATGGAAACTTTTACCCTCACCTCAAGATAAAAGAGCTTGCCCTTCGAGAATAAGTAAAAATTAATGTTACCACATATATTTTAACCAATTCTGTAATTGTTTTAGTCGACTTACTTGATCTCCAGGAGGACCGGGTACACCTGGCGCACCTGGACTTCCCTAAAATTTTCAAAAAATTCAACTCAAACTCATTGACAGTTAACATGAAAATCACGAAACGAATGCACAAAAATTAATCTATATATTATTAAAGCTGGAACGCCAAACATACGTAATTTAGGCACCGATGCATCGCAAAAGCGAACAATGTTTTGGGCAATACACTAGAAATAAACCGATCTACAAAAGAATTTGCACATATAGATTTGACTGGTAGTCTAAATTTGGCAAGTGATTGAATCCCCAGCATCTTCGGTTCACTTTGGTTAGGAATATCGTAATTTTATCACCTCGCTCAAAATGAGAAAACGTCAAAGTTGTTTTGTTCGCCATTTAATATTTCTCGTCAATTTGCTATACGCTAGTGGCTTAACGTTTCGTGCGGCGATTGAGTGTAATTTCTAAATTTTATAGCTTCTTAAACGTGGTTAGCAATTATTTCCATAAGTTAAGATAATATCACTTTTATCTAAAACGTACAGAAATGTGTAAATAAGTAGTTTAGACAGCTTAAAAACAGCTTTATTGCTAGCCCACCTACAATTGCGGCGCGGAATGATAAGGGCTTCTTTTTACACGAGCATTTTTGCCGCCCTATGGCCAAAATTTTTTTGACATTACATAATTCTGTAAATTAGCTTAATATTTCTTTGGCCGAATGCAATTCATAGTTTAGTTGAAAATGGTAATAGATGAATTACCATGTGCCGGATCCAAGTGTGAGTTTATGGGGTGCTCCATTTTTGGCTTTGCTACTTAGCTATACAGTAGTGTCTGACCGTTTTGATTTTTTTACGTATGCTTCTGTTTATGAATAATTTAAATTTCAAATAATTTGGGCCCTACTAGTTCAGCATCACTAATAACCGCTGATAACTTACGTCTTTGCCTGGGGTGCCATCTTTGCCAAATTCTCCGTTATGCCCTGGACCGCCATCTCGGCCGGGGGCGCCGTTGCTGCCGTCAGAGCCATCTTGACCTGGACGGCCGTCAGCTCCTGTGGCACCGTCCTTGCCCGGCCCACCATCTTGTCCTGGCACACCTTGTGGTCCTCGTTCACCCTGTAACCCAATATTCAAATCAAAGTTAATCAATATCTCTCCTGTACGGGCGCTAGAGTAGTCCGAGCATATTACAAAGTATATGCCTTTGCGAAAGGGTAAATCTAAAATTAAGCCTAAGCCTCAGCGAAAATTCTAAAAGTTGAACTTATTTTATTGCAGTCCCGCGATTGACGGTATGCCAAAAGCGGTAAAATGGGCTTTTAAGATTTAAATCTCTATCGGTTTTTTGTAATTCTGGCGACTATGTCCAGAAATACAAAGCCTCGTAAATGTGTATGCAGCAACTATCACCAGTTGATCATAGATGTTGTTGTACCTTTTGAATATAAAAACAGCTTTGATAGTCGAGATCGAACTAAATCACACAAACTTGCGAAATATGATATTTTGATTTAGGCTCTAGTACACTTTCTCAGACCGTAGGCTTTATTTAATTTAGAGAAACGCAAACTCATGCCTAAGCCAAAAGTTTTTTCTACGACCATTGTCTAAACGTGATCCCAAAGCTTTAACCTAAATTGTAGCGGAATGTGTACAATAGCCTTGATTTCTTAACATCTGTGCGAAAACTGTTCTGTGAAACTGGTAGAATTTGCTGCAAAGTCGAATTCAACGTTTTATAGAAGATATAGATAAAAATTGAAAACTTTTCTCAGTGAAAGTTATGCTGTTTTTGAATTAAGAATAAATTTTATAATCAACTTAAAGAAGAGTATGATGCAGGTGTGGGACAGGGACCGAGCAGCCTCCCCTCATGCCTCCTCTTTTATGGGGGCCTACTCCAACGAGCGGCCCTCACCCTAACAAGATTTTAACAAAACAATAGCCGTTAATATTCATCAGGATTTGAAAAATATTTTGATCGTCGTAACGGGCCCCTACCCTGGAACTTTGGGGTGCACCCTAGCCTGTCTTGGGAATGGTGGGGGGGGGGCAGGGATCGATCCGAGATATACTGAAAGATTAGAGAAAATCATAAAACAATCCCATTATTCGACGGCTTGTTTTCAACGACAAAGATTTCGATTCGTAGCACCCCCTCTGTGATTATATGGAAGGGAAACTGGTTTTATTGGGACCCTGTTAATGCTACTAGCAGAATAAGATAAAGAATAGAAAAGGTCACACTTTGTCAAATAAAACATAGACTCTTGGTAGAAAGCGCTGGCACACGCGAACTATGGAAGCTGCGAATCCGCAATTTCGTAAAATATGGAGAAAAAGACCTATCACTAACTGGTCATTGGTGCTATACATACTCAAGAATACAGCCCAAGGTGCTAATACAAGCAGGATTTACACATCAACTAAAAATAACGGAAACGGTTAGCGATTTTTAACAGAAATGAAAACGCATATTCAGTTACACTCTCGATTAAGGAATAATTTCAATTGTATCCTTACTTGTAGTCCTGGTTTGCCTTTTGGTCCTTTTTCGCCTTGAGGGCCAACGGCACCAAGCGGACCCTGAAACATCGAAAATTGGTGGTTTAAACGAAAAGTTGCCGTCCGATTTGCAACAAATAATTGGGGGGTCATTTATGGCAGCCTTGCATACCATGGTATAAGCAGATATACTAAGAAACACTTTCATTATAGAAGCATCAAAAATAATATTATACGCCTCCCCCCGGAAATTTTTCCTGAGCTATCCCATTTATAGTTTTGTCAACAAATTTTACATTTCATGAAATATCGAAAATCCTATTTTTGTATTTTTAGCTGATAAACGATGTTAATAAATTTATCAGCTAAGTGGTCACCAATTTTAGCCACCTCTGAACTTAATAGTACGCCATTTGATTTTTAGTAGCTATCGTTAATTGCCAGCTTACCAATCCGGTAGTGAGCTCGACAAGCTAGCAGAGAGCTTCAAAATCTTTGGTTTAGGAGGTTACTGTAAGGATTTCAGTTGACTTACAAGCAAAGTTGAAACATTGTAGGAAAAACAACAAATTTTCCGGCATCCTGAATCCTCTAGAGCCCATCTGGTTATGGGGCCATTCCTTACAGCCACGTGTTTGCGTTTTATAAAACCTGAATCAAGTGCGCAGCCAATGAGCGTGTGACGTTGTTGATCAGCCCAAGTATAATTTTTGCATTGCCCCAAACAAAAAAGACTCGTATTATTTGTGAAAATTATTGTTGTACCAATAGCCAATAGGAGATTAAAATTTGGCAGATCCTTGAAATATTTTCCCCCAATTTCACCCACAATGTTTAGCGCTGTTTTTGAATGAAATCTCCGTAGGAATGTTTTGTAAGTCTAAGCTAAGCAGTACGATTTGCAACCCATTACGACCAATTGGCTGCGGATAAATACAATCAAGAGTCGATAATGAATCTTTGATCAAGTGTATGCAACATAACAAAAAGTGCACGGCCCAAAAATATGCTAGCGCGCGTTGCGTTTTGGCCCGACCCCGTGATTTTGTAAGGGAGAGAGATGTTGCTTGCAGTATATAATATAACAGTAAATAAGCTGAGCAACGAATTTAGTTGAACGATAATATTTAGGAATATTTTCGTACTTACCCATCTACGGAATTGGAGAGGGTTATCCAACAACAGAACGCGTGCTGACTGAATTATTTCCTGCACAGAATGTACCCAGTTGCATACTCTTGTCATGGAGTGATCATCCACTCTTGATAGTATTAAGGTTATTAGTCGAAAGAGAGGCCTTACCTGATCACCATTTCTGCCATCAGCTCCATCTGATCCTGGTTGTCCATCTTTTCCCTGAAACGATCAAAAATTAAGTTAAATTTGATAAGAACCCAAGTTCCCATTCGAAATAGTAAACTTTTGAACGTTTTAGTTTCGTTTTCTGGTGAATACACAAATGTTGACCCGGTTGAAAAATTTTCGCGAACCAAGCGAGATTAATTGGCCTGGTTCCGGCCAATCGGGGGTCTGTGTTGCGCTACAGAACCCTGACACTGTTAATATTGTTCTGGCATACAAATACAGGCGGTCTTTGAAAACATAAAAAGGTGTCTCAGCGGTAAAATTTACATTATATAAATGGATGCCAATACAATTGAGGCAAATTCACTGAGCTTTCAAAAATTTTACGAAAACAATAATGGATGCACCATATTTTTGATAAGATTTTGGATAAATTTCGTAATTGCTATTTCATATCAAAGTATGGCAGCATATGTGTTATAAAAAATTCCGCGATTTACACATGACTTAAATCTAAGTTCCAGTGTAAAAATATTGGAACTTTCGGCAGTTTTAAAACCGAAACTGACACCGATTTTCACCACAAACGAATATCCGACTCAACTCTGGTTGTAAACGAGTGATTGCGTTTGTCCGCTTGCTGTCTAATAGAAAATACTTAAACTCTCCCGGTTGTTGCCAAAAATAGGGCAAAAAGGGATACGTTTGCGGTGGAGGCAAAAATTTCAGGGTCTCAGGCGTACGACCCTGTATGTTGTTGACCTCCAAGCATGCGCATCTACGGTTGAACTGAACGTATTTGTTTGGGGCACCAAGAAGTTATCGACCTTTGTCCTAATCTGTTTTAAATTTCCCACGGTCACTCCCCCAATGTTGTAAAAATTGCTGAAATTTAGTTTGTGACAGCTCGAAATGTTCTGTACACATTTTGAGTTCTGTAACTGCAACAGTGGGTTTGAAACCTATTACTAACTGAAGTAAGTTGCCATACACATTTGAGAACATGGGCCCAAAGCATCCACCTTTGGCCTAGAACCGTTCGTGATCCATCAAAACTGCCAAAATATTGAACACGACCAATATTCAACTCAGTGACCCATTTCCAACTCTGGCTTCTCAAATTGAAAATTGAACTCACATCCTGTCCAAATCTAAGTATAAACCTTCAAAATTGTCAATATATTGACCCACGACCCTTACCCAACTATGTGGGCCCATTTTCAACTCTGGCTACTCAAATTCAAAATCGAACTCACGTCTTGTCCAGGTGCACCTGGATCTCCGGGGGGACCTTGATCGCCTTTGGGTCCCTTGAGACCTCGTACTCCTTGCAAACCAACATGTCCTGCTTTTCCCTAAAAGCACCAGCTTGTTTTAGTGAATATGTCGATAATAGTAGCTAAATTTACGGATTTATTGAAATATTGACGTAGCTAATATTTTGGCGTTAGAAGGGGCACGTCATAGTACATATGGCTTTTAGTCTCTAAAGTCTATTTGTTTCAGTTTAGCATTTTATTTAACTTATATATTAACAGAAATAAATTTGTCAAATTTATTTTGAGCGAGTCATGGCCGCTTTTAAACGTGTCTGAACAATTTTTACTCGAAGCTGCGAGTTTGTTAATGAAAATACTTTGATGGAGTCTGGTAAAATAATACATTGAAATAAATAATTAAGATACAAATCAAAAAATTGTGATAGTAAATCAGTTAAAAAACGTTGTGAAAATAAATTTAAATTTATATACACTTACCGGTGTGCCTGGTGGTCCTGGTTTGCCCGGATCTCCTGGTGCGCCCTACAATACCATATTAGTAATGCTAAAAATTGTCAGTTCTAAGGTACGCTACCGGCTATATACTATATAGTGCACTGCACTCGCATATATACTCGGACAAGCATGTATCACATGCTAATACAGAAATAAAGCTTCAAAAAAATGTTGGCAAAATTACTACGCGGTGTATTTTACTATGGCTGAGAGAATAGTATGGACCGTAGAGCAATAGCTTACTTTATCTGCTTACGGTTTTTTGCATCTGTAATTGTTTTTGCGCAATGAAATTTTTTTATGTCTTGTATTGACACTTTCCTTCTAAACTCCTGGCACTAAATGATAACAGGTACTATACATAACCTCCATATATGAACAGTGAGCTTTGGCAGTAGCAAAATACGCCGTATAGCAATTTACGCAACGACATGCTAAAGATTAGCAATTAATCGTCGTTCAACCTTTACAACTTACACTAACCTATTGACGGATGGAAAAAATAATAAAATGAAAGATAAATCTTGAAAGTAAAAGTGAACATTTTAGTAATTTTGTTCAAATATTTTTAAAATCACACTGAACAAGCGATGCTAACTTACTACGTGGCCAGGTACACCTTTTTGACCTTGGGGACCTTCGCTTCCGTCAGCTCCCTGAAAACCCCAAATGCCATACGTCAGTTTTGATCCAGACAGTACGGTATAGAGGGGAAGTTAAGGAGTTGCAAGAAAACATCACTTTTGTTAAACAAGTTTTAGAATATCCTAAATCTTAGTGGTCTCAAAACTTTGACTTAAATGAACATATACATTTCTACGAAGAAATCCTGGCTGCATATTTACATTTGAGTATATTGGCCCTAATTTAAAAATAGAATGCTACCAATAATCAACACTTACGACATCACCATCACTTCCAGGAGGTCCCTTCGGGCCTTCCGGTCCTTTGTCGCCCTAAAATTTTATATTTCAATTCATAATTTCTACTTGCAAATTCGGTCCATTGGCCTCTACTAAATATTTAAGGAAATGGCAATGATTAAAAAAATTAAAGTTTATTAGGAGATATTTTACCTTAATTGAAAATTGAGTTTTAACTTCGATACCGGTTAAACTGAAATGCTGTAAGTGGTTGAAACACAAAATTAAAGGTAAAAATGAAATATTGTGCCTTTTTAATTTCGATTGGCTAAACTAAACCAAACCAGTTTTTGACAATTTCAACTTTAACATATCGTTTAAAGAATTGAGTGTTCATCTAAATGTGTCTCAAACCTGGATGAGTACTTTATCGGTTCCTGGTAAAATTACAAATGATTAGCGGTTTAAAATTCATTGAGACGGCCTGAATATTTTTAAAATAAATATTTTCTGAGGAACTAATTTTACAACCCGTTTTTCTCAAATATTCAGTCTTGTAGCAATTTTATTTTGGTTTTTGGATTAGCTATCTTTAGTTGAAATTTTCTACCGATTCTTAGTGAAAAAAGTTTAAGCTAAGGTTTTGATTTCGGATCAAAAGCCCGACTGTCTCACCACAAGGATCCCGCGGAATTTGTAATTTCAACTTTTGACTTCTCCGTTTTAAAAGGGAAGAATAATTTGCATATTTATTTTTAGTACGTATATATGTAGCCTAACTTTTAAGCAAAATCAACATGTTCGTGCCCTTTAGTACAAGTTATGCATATATAACCAAATCAGTTGGCAATTTAATTTGCAGAGATACTGAGTAAATGCTTTTTGGTCGGGGTTCGATTTCCACTTGGGCTTTGCTTTTTCAAAAAGAACATTTATGCTTAACATTTTGTTTCAATATTCGGTCCCAGCCGCATTTCTGCTCGCTACCTGATATTGAAGACATTTTTTGGCGAAACTTAGGGACTGGATAAAAATTTATGCATGAAACATACTCGCAGGAACAAACTTCTATTTTTGCACTAAGTTCAATGTTCGTTATAATATCTGTTTTCTGCATTAGTTATTTCAATATTTATATGTCAATTTCGAAGAATCCATGCAATGGTATATATAAAATCATACAAAACCAACGGATTCGATAATTAATTGCCCTTGTTTGTTCAATTTTGTTCAGTAATAAAATCGGATTCGTACATGATATATATATGCACACGCCAGCCGGGGACAGTTGCAGATATGTACACATATCTGCAAGTGGAAAAACTCTTGCGAGCCAAGCTAGCAAGAAGCTGAACGCTAGTTTCCGCGCTAAACCTCAATACTGAACGCTAGTTTCCGCGCTAAACCTCAATACTGAACTCTAGTTTCCGCGCTAAACCTCAATACTGAACGCTAGTTTCCGCGCTAAACCTCAATACTGAACTCTAGTTTCCGCGCTAAACCTCAATACTGAACGCTAGTTTCCGCGCTAAACCTCAATACTGAACGCTAGTTTCCGGCCTAAACCTCAATACTGAACGCTAGTTTCCGGCCTAAACCTCAATGCTGAACGCTAGTTTCCGCGCTAAACCTCAATACTGAACGCTAGTTTCCGCGCTAAACCTCAATACTGAACGCTAGTTTCCGCGCTAAACCTCAATACTGAACGCTAGTTTCCGCGCTAAACCTCAATACTGAACGCTAGTTTCCGCGCTAAACCTCAATACTGAACGCTAGTTTCCGCGCTAAACCTCAATACTGAACGCTAGTTTCCGCGCTAAACCTCAATACTGAACGCTAGTTTCCGCGCTAAACCTCAATACATACTCCTGGTTTTTTTATCTCTGTTGGAAGGCATAGGCCGGGGTGCAATCCCGCTCGGTACTCCTAAGACCTGGACTGTGTTGAGAGGAAAGAACCGTGTCCGTCCTTTAATTTGTGTGAATCCTGCAAAGAAATACACTTTAAGATATGTTATTCAGGTGCGTACCCCGTCTCCATGACCCTTTAAGGGGCAGCTTGTTTGAGTATATAAACACTTACCGGTGGCCCAGGTTTGCCTTTAGGTCCAGTAGGTCCTTTTGCGCCTGGTAATCCCTAAAATAGATCAAAGCAATTCGAATAATAAAATTTATTTCTTTTAAAAATATTGCCGCATATGGTTTAGCTTAAAATTTTTTGACTATTTTTACTTCTGAGCATTTTTCACTGCTGCGCTAATTTAATTACCAAAAATCGTCAATGTAGTTTCAAATGCAATATATTCATCTTAAATTTGTGTTGTATTACAATAGCGGTGCGATTTTACTTACCTGTAAACCTTGGACTCCAGGTTGTCCTTCAAGGCCCGGTTCGCCAGGTCTGCCCTAAAATATAAAACGGTTCATAATTCATTAAAAATGCAATCAATATCTGCAAATTTTACCCCAATCATGGGAAGCATTCGTCAATAATGTAAGAATAAGTTATATAAATCTACCTGGGGCTCACTAAATTAGACGGTATGAGGGTAAACTTCACCACCCGAGTAGCTTTATATCATAAGCATATTTCCATATTTATCAAAAAAACTTGTTTTGAACTCTTTTCTTTAGGTTATATACATTTATTTTTGTGTTTTGTTTATTTTAATTTTGAATTGGTTATACGCGTTTTTATCTTTTGTTTAGGTTTTATTAATTTATTTTTGTGTTTTGTTTATTTTAATTTTGAATTGGTTATACGCGTTTATAGTCTTACTTTATTTTTGCGTCAAGATATAAATGTCATATAAGTGTCGATTATAATATAAACATATAGGGAACCTGACCCGTAGTCAGGTCAACATTCTGAAGGTGCCGATAAATTTTCAGGAGTGGCATGCAAGGATTTCAAATGATTTACAAACAAAGCTACAACTTTTAATCATTTAAAGATGAGCAGCTTTGTTTTTGCTGGCTCAACTCGGGTTACGGGTCGTTCAAAAACACATTATTCTTCAGTTCCAAACAAAAATTTTGTTCAACGTGAGCTCTTACCACTGGTCCAACCAATCCGGGCAATCCTTTTGAGCCTTTCGGTCCTTTTTTTCCCTGAAACACGCAAAAATAAAAAACATTGGTTGGGTTGAGCTAAGTACTTGCTAAGTAATAACTTAGCTAATTTATCGTTTCTAAAAGCGTACTTAAGTAAATAGTTAACTTACAGACAAAAATTGAAGTGGAACAAACTAACAGTTCTGGCATAGTAACCTTGGAGTAACTATTCTGTAATTTGAATTTGATGATAGTATTTTAAAACTGTTTCTTGCAACCTGGTCAATTAGTTTTAATGACTTTGTATTCACTTAACTTGAGTACAAAGAAACGAAAAATTGGTTACGTAATTACTTAGCATCCATGAGAACACAAAATTGCACTGAAGTAAGGTTTCAGAAACCCAGCCATTTTTATTTAGACGTACTTGCACGGCAAAATCTCGGCAAGACTAAAAAATTTTATTTATATTTGTTCGAGATAGAATTAATCTCGTGAAAATCAGCTATAAAAATTTGAGCAAGCTGAAATAGAAGCTTCCCGCAGTTCTGTTAAAGATATTGTTTCAACTCTAAAGTTAAATTCACATACCGGTGGTCCTTTTGGTCCTCGTGGTCCTTTTTGTCCGTTCGGTCCTGGAGGTCCCTGAAACAAAACCAAAGCTCGGTGATATTGTAACGATGATATCAACTTGCGGCGAATCGCTTGTGTAAACTTCCACAATATCATGCGTAGGTCAGGTAGCTTTTCGAGAATAACCGATAAATAACGTAACGTTTTGGCTTAAGTGTGTATGTGTTGGCGACGCGAATTTTATGACTTCGGAAACAACATGCTCATCTCGATGCTCATATTGTCAAATGTGTGTAGCAGGCTCCCGCGGGTAAACGCGGGCGTGGTAAGAAATTTTTGAAGCGGGTATAACCGTGGGTAAAGAATTTCAAAGGGCAGGTAAAAATTTGTTAATGTTTACCCACCGAAAATTTTCACAAAAAACTACAAACAGCCAATCAAAGTACATAGCTAATATCCCTCAGAAATGAAGCAAATTGTTAAGATAATGGTTCTGGAAGGATGCTTTGCTGAAGTTATAGTCTATAACCTAGGCAACCATTTCATTTACACCAATGTTGTTTGCAAATATGCATACAGAGCCCTGCATTAGGCCCATGTATATGGGAATAGTTGTCACACGCATGTCAACAGAAACTTCCGGCTACTCGAGCTCGCGTGGCTTACCGGTCGGCCAGGTTTTCCTGTGATTCCTTCTTTGCCAGGAGGTCCAACTCGACCCTGGAAACGTAATGAAAACAATTAGCGAAGAAATTGTTTGAAAATGCAAATTCACCAAAAAACAACAGATATGCGGTCGTGAAACTGATGGCTCCCAATGGAGATCAAAACCAAAACTTTGTATTGAAAATTAGTACCAAAAATAGTTGTTGCTTCACGCTTACGTCACTCGCGAAAAATATTTCACTATTCTATCTCGCGCACAATTCTACGCTAAAAATTCTAAATCTGCGACTGAGAGTAACTATTGCTATCCTATCGTAATTTTATCACGGGATCTGCACGGTATCTGAAAATATTAACAATTGTTTAAACACTATCATTTTGTCGAATAACCCTTCAGTACCCATAGCCTTTTCTAAGTGTTGATTGGTCTATTTTCAGCCAAAAAATTTTTAATGACCATCGAAATTCAATTTTTTAATTTTCTCAAAATTATTTTTAAAGCAGTAAGATCCTTCAGTATATACTTGATACGTAAACATGAGACATGTTTGAACCTTTGTAACAGAAGTATACACGAAAAATAACTTATCAATTCAACTTACAGGATGACCTTGTTTGCCGGGTCCGCCAGGAGGTCCTTTTGCACCGTCAGATCCCTAAAATTGAACCAATTCATTTGACAATTACTCATTTAACATTCGCCGTATACAAAAAACGTTTTGACAGATACTGCTTGAAATCCGAAAAGCGGCTAAAATAGCGTTTTATGCTCGACAATTTCTTTGTTGTGCATACTCGATAGCTCAGAGCAACGTCATAATTTTCCACGTGTATGGCGATGTATAGTAGTCCTGAGAACACTGTTAGTAAACTTACAAGTTCACCTTTAGGTCCAGGTCCGCCTTTGCCACCGTCTGGGCCTGGTGGTCCCTAAAATAGTAAAGAAAAACAATTCAGATCAAGCTGTGCCAAATTTGACCTAATAAACAACTAAGCTATTAACATTACATAATGCATTCTTAAAATGTCGAGTTTCTAGTGTTATTGAGAATTATTTCGATGTGAGTAAATGAAAAATACACCTTTGTTCAAGTTGGCTTAGATTAAAAATGGTGCTACAATTTTTATAAAAATTTAACAACACGCCGGTGCCACCCGTCGCCGCCCGTCACTGTGCAGTATTTTACGCGACCGTACGGACGGTGGTTCACGGCTCCACACGACAAGTATAGCGCCGCCCTAACTTGGCACGTAATAGTTGGTGAAGGTTTCACAAGGTTTAGACACCCCGTCACTATTAGCAACTGCTTTCTATGCCTAGGTTACAAATATATATCCGGTTCCAAATATAGAAATAGAATTCTTGCTAAAGATTTTGGCTAATCGATAAAAAAATTTCACTGAAATTAGAAAGCTCTATATTAATGAGCTATGGGTGTAGCCATTTGGAAGGGGAGGGGTGGTTCAGGAGTTAAACCCGTCTTGAGAGTGCTGTCCAGTGCTTTCTAAACACTTTTACCGGTTGGTACCACACGAAACTGTCTTTGAAATTTTTATATGGCGTGATCCCACTTTTCGAAACCTTGGCTCCGCTAATGTAAGCAGATTTCATATATCAAAGATGATAGCTTGAATACTTTGGCTCATGTACACTCCCTTCACATTTAACAACAACACTGAGGCTTTAGCTTAGGCTCAGGCTTTGCCTTAAGTAAGAGCTTTATGCTTAAACATAGGTAAGCATATTTCATAACCTAAGCCCAAGCCTAAGCCTAAGCCTAAACGTGTTGGAGGAGGTGTACCAGAGCCAAAATTTAAACTAACCACATCGCCTCGAGCTCCTGGATGACCAATCAAGCCTACTGGTCCATCGGGACCCTAAAACAATACTTTTTAATATAATCTGTGACTAAATTTCATCGGATCAAGACTTGAATTGGGCACCAATGACAATTTGTGTTAAAATCCATTACCCCCGAAATAGTTTAATGAAGAACACGAGCCAAAAATATTATATCTTTATTCAATGTTTTTATTTTTGAAACACTCGAGACGTACCCATTGACGCACAGGCTCTTAGGCCTCGGCAACAATCGCCTGCAGTGAATAATCCGCCCATGCGTACATATATATTTGCATGGGTGGTTATATAATGAACCACAAATTAATGTCTATATATTTTCAGGATTTTTAAAGTTTCTATATTTTCAGGCACTCGATAATTAATAATTGCGGTCACAAAACTGTAGACAATGGCGGAAACCTTTCAGAACATTTTATGCGCGATTATTTTATATAACGTTCAAATCGTTTAAATATTTTTCAAATGGTTCTCAATTTTCATAGACGTAGGCCGGGGAACTTTTTTGTGGTTCATCTCGTGTGCCTGATGGACAATAAGATTTAATAGTTACGGTTTTCGGCTAGAATGTTAAGTAGATACAAACATTTGAACAGAATCCATCAAAATTCGCGACTCAGTAAAATTTTAATCACATTTCTCAAATGAATTTGTCACTTCACCCCCATTTTGTCATCGGCATATAATTCATTGGCTGGCACCTACGATCCCTGACCAATATAAGGAGTCCTCGCACAAGCCGTATTAATTCCTAACAGGAGTCAAAACCAAAATGTTGTATCAATATTGAGTACTCTACAATAATTGCGTTTCGGTTCTCGCTCGCTTCGCATCATCCACGCTACAGGGCCAAACCGGGGCTAAAGGCACTTTATTGTATTGCTATTCTTACCTGAACACCATTTTCGCCTAATGCGCCAACAGTGCCGGGAGCTCCAGGTACACCCTAAAAGGTATAAACCAAAAAAATTAAAATATTTAGCTTAAAACACCTTAGCTATTGTCCTTTGCGAGCTTTTGTTCTAATGCTTAAATTCAATTTTAGTATCGAAATTAAATAAATAATCGTTTTATTAATACAAGCCCGTAGCCAGCTCGCCTTGCTAGGGGGGCTAAAATTTTTTCAGGAAGGGCATTCAAGGGTTTTCCATGAGTTATAGTTATAAGCAAGGTTGAAAATTTTCTAGGGGTCAAAATTTTACCAGGGGGGAGCTGAGCCTCCCCTGGGCCAGCCATTGCTACTGGCTTGTATTAATAGCCGATGTCAAATGTTTTTTCGGCAGTAGCGTCGAGGATGCTATTGGTCAACAAAAAGACGTCGTTAATAGCCAATCAGATGCATTTTCTCAGAGGGTATAAGGTTTTGCAACACGCTGTTTAAGTACTTGCTTCACATAAAAAAGGATAATGATTCGGTTGCAGAGGCATAACTTAAGTCATCTGAGTTAAGTCGATTTAAAACTTATAAGTCAAGTAACTGGCTTAACTTTACGGGCCAAAGATTTGATAAATTAGCAGCCCCTGGAGGTGCGTACTGTCCCATTTTAAAGTTACCACTAGCAGCTCAAAATTACCACAGAGTTCAGTAACTATTGATTATTTGACAAAATTTAAATGAACTACAAAGCTTACGCAAAATCTTGACTAAAGTTGGAATTTGATTTAAGTCATATTTCTGCAATTCATGCGATGTGATATATTTCCCTTCAAAATTTCCAGAGAACACCAAAAAACAGTTAAGCCGATCTAACAATGGCCTTCTGCTTACTAAAAACGTTTTCTCACTCACTATGACCGCTCACAGAAACATTTAAATGATATCCAGACTAGGGCCGTGACAAACAGCTGTAATTATGGCGACTTACTTC